>JACEGR010009621.1:0-25042 GCA_014170235.1 Listronotus bonariensis
AACAAGTTTCCATTTTATATTTAACAAACCTGTAGTAAAAGTTTTGCACCCTACTCTCTGTAATATTTTAAGGAAGCATCTCTTGACAGCTCCATTTATTTTAATATGAAGTTGACGAATGCACCATTTGAAAAGCTCGTTTATCTTTGGGACTATTTATCTACATATACATGTCTATGTATCTGTTGCTCGCGTTTTTAACCGAAATATATGTATGTTTTTCCCATTTTTCGTTTTTTTTCGCACCCCATTTTTTGCTTTTAGAGTTTAAATGTTTCCGTTGAAATGAAACAGATGTCCCAGAATACAGGGTGTAATTTAATTAATGGCTTAAAATACAGGGTATGATTTTTAAGCTTACATATGTCCTAAACCTTTTAAGTTTTAAGATACAGAGAGTTAAAATTTCAAAAAAAAAACATTTTTTTAAATATCCTAACTATTCTTTATCCAATTTTGTTTTAATTTGGCAATATTATTACTGACATTAAGGGGGTATTTTATCACTAACTTTATTACATTTAATAATTCCAGTGGAGCCTCGAGAGGCAACTGAAGGAATATTTCCAACAAAACGGTACGCTACTGACTGCGTAAATGTGTGTAAAATTTTTGTGCTTTCTTTAGATTAAGCAAATAAAATAATGCTTTTATATCTCTTATTTCTTTTTCGTATCTTGTTTAGTTTAAGAAAAAAATAATATTCACTTTATTGCATATTTTAAGACCATAAAAAAGCATTTTCGAGATCTTTTTCTTTTAAAAATTAGATTTTATAATTTTTTATTAGCAATTATGTAACAAAAATAATAAATACTTATTTAAATAAGGTTTATATCCAGTACAACAGTTTTTAAGTGTTTTCGAGATTTTTTGGTTTCTTGAACATTTTGACACCATGTATCTCAAAAGTTATGATGTTTATGACATATGTTCATATAAACTTTTTTTCCAAAATAAGCTAACAAATCATACCCTGTAATTTTTTGCCATCAATTAAATTACACCCTGGATATGTGCATTTTCTCGGATTCATTTAGACCACATAAAAATAATATGACAAGTTCCTATGTTTTTTCCAAAGCCCCTTTTACAGAGATATGTGTCCTTAAACAACGCCGCGCCGTTAAAACTTGGTTTTTCTTAAATAACTTTGATAGTACGTAAAATATTTTTTTATATAATAACTACTAGTTAGGACTCCTTAAAATTATTTTCTTGTAAACCATTTTCATTCTTTAGTTTGCCAGGGGCGGACAACCCTAACATAATAGTGCTATTTTTTTACACCTTGTATAATAAAGCATCAGGTAAAAATAGTGCTTTTGGATTGCTTAAACTTAAAGATAAAAAAAAGGTATAACCATTCGCTGCCGGACAAAAACAAGTTTATTTTTGGTGGGGACATTTAAAACCATATACAGGATTTTTAAGTAGGTACTTTTCTTTTAACACCATCTAGAATGCAAGGAAATAAAAAAATCAAACAAAATTATATCCGAAAACACTTTTTTTTCCAAATACAGCATTTTAAAGTTTTAAGAAAAAAATTATTATCATAACTTTCCCATCACTACAGATATTTTCACAAAATTTTGTACACTTTCTTTGACTATTAGGTACATAACATTTTTTGCTGTAAAAGTTTTTAAAAAATTTCTACCAGTGTTATTTGAATAAGATTTGTTTTGATTAAACAGAAAAGTACGCCACTGCTTTTTCTTCCAACTAATAATACTTTTGAAATACTTATTTTTAACCGACTTCAAAAACGGGGAGGTTCTCAATTCGCTGCGTATGTTTTTTTTTTTGTGTGTATGTTACGCGATTACTCTGGTGTTTGTGGGCCGATTTTAAAAATTCTTTTTTAATGGAACGAGTGCACTTCCGCGGTGTTCCCATAAAAAAATAAAGCCAGGATCGCGAATGAGAAAGGTACTAGACCTATTTTTTCGGCAAAGCGGACTCCAGTTTTTGCGCAAAGCTGACTCTAGATAGGTATACGCTCATATAAATAGGTATATGTACAGATAATAAAAAAAAGAAGAGATCAGGGGAGCATTTAGAATCGATAACTTTGGGGTAAAATTTACACTTTTCTAACTGTCTAACTCCATGAATCCTGGCTATCTATGTAACGGAATCTTTGAGGCCTAATTTCAACTCAACTTCCAGCTATTCGATTTCTTTGAAACTTTGCACGCTTATTAATGACCCATGACAATGCAATAATCTGCCAAAGTATCCCGTTATCTTAGTATTTTTAATCGCCAAAAAAATTATTATATTATAAAAACAACACCTGGGTTGCCATCTGTTAAGCAATATTTCAAAGCTTACCACTTAATGGAGAAGAAATTTTTAGTGGGTTGCCATCTGTTGGCAACATTCAAACTTTGACTGGGTTGCCATCTGTTGGCAGCATTGCACACTTGCATACTAAATGGAGAAAGGAAATTTTTGAGTGGGTTGCAATCTGTTGGAAACATTACAAACTTTGCTACTCTTGTTCACTAAAAAATTTTTTCGCCATTTTGTCAAATGTAGCAAAAACTAAAAAATGAAAAATAATTAATAGTTTAAAAAAACTAAAAAAAGCACGCTTTTATATGCAACCGAACTAAAAATTAGAAAATAATTTTTCATTAAAAAAAATATTGTCATTTCATAGTAAAAAGCGTGGAGGTGTTTAATATATTAAATGTTATAATTATTATATTTGCCAATATCTATGATGGAAAAGTTATGAAAAAATAGTAAGATGCACCCCGCTTTTTACTATGAAATGACAATATTTTTAATGAAAAATTATTTTCTAATTTTTCAGTTCGGTTGCATATAAAGATTCAGAATCGACAACCTTGAGATAAAATTATCCCTTTTACCGAACTAAAAGGCAAGCGGATCGCTGCAGCCCCGTGTGTATCAATTTGTTGCAGCCCCGCGTGTATCAATTTATAAGCTTTTTGACAGATATAATGTATTCTACCATTCTAGAAGCGGTTAGCTACAGCCCCGTGTGTATCGATTTATAAACTTTTGATAGACAATATAAAAAACCAAAGACAGAGTATAGCTAGAGGTCATGGTTAGGTCTGGTTAGTTAAAACTTTTTTTATTATTCCTTAATTAAACCTCCATTGCTGTCAAAAGCTAGATACGAAGCTGCGGCTAACCGCTGAAAGAGGTACTAGTAGTGTTTTTTAGTGAATATTTACTGATTTAATAGTGATAAAAAGAAACCGAAAAAGAGGAAAATAATCATAAACAAAAAATTAAACCGACTTCAACAAAATTAGTAAAAGTCACTAGAAAGTTAAAAATAATAAAAAAATCAAAAATAAAGAAGTCGGGTAATAACATATGTGCTTAACTACTCAATGTTAATAAAAATGAACAAAAGGTTTTATACTTTAATGCCATACGCTATTACCCGGCTTTTTTCTATTTTTTTATTATTTTTAACTTTTTAGTGACTTTTTCTGATTTTGTCGAAGTCGGTTTAATTTTTTTAATGATTATCTAGGGACTTAATTTGGATTTTTGGTACTTTTTCGTACGATGAACGGTTTTCGTTTAAGAAAACTCAAAATGGGTTTCTTAAACGAAAAAATCGCTAAAATCTGATATGGTGTAAAAATAAGCACTATTGTGTAACATGAGATATTATTTTCCTGCGTTTTATACAATTCTGGGACACTGTAAAGACAAAAATTCTGATATAATAAAATTTAGGGATCATCCTATACAAATAACTTAAACAGAGTTAAAACATATTTTCAGTTATTATTCTAAAGGATTCTTTTTAATTAATAATAATCTGATTTAAATAAGGAAGTAAAATTCATCATAACAAAGTTACAAAATATTAAAAGGAATTAGTACAATTTAATCCAGAACTTCTTCCAATTAAATTTGAAAATGGCCCCGTTGTCTTCAGATCTGTTTCAATTTTAGAATAAGAAACCAATTCCGAAAAGATTAGAAAACTGACTAGAACAAATCGGTTTAATTTATTTTGTTTTAAATAAAATAATTCAAGGATTAGATGCTTCAGATATAATTTGTTTTATTATTAGGAATAAACGACTACAATATAAGAAAACAAATTAATAAAGTACAGGAGATATACTTATAAATGGGTGTACTTGAGTTGCTAGACGGCGATAAGATAATATTAAATTTTGAATTTGAGATTGTTGAGTTGCTAGATATAGAGGAATGAGTTTCTAGAAAAAGATGGTTGAGTTTCTAGACGGTAACAATCAAAACACCCAATGCGCAATAAAATATCTTGTTAAACGAATGCTTTATATATTTTTTTCTGTTTTGCTTTATTTTGCATTATTTACTTATTTTAATAAATAACGTACAGAATTTAATAATGTGTTATTATTATTATTAATATTATTGTAGTCTTGGGTTTAATAAGGAAATTTAAAAAAGGTTTGCTTACCATACCTAACCATTTGTAATTCCCTAAAACTGTTTTTATTACCTTGCCGGGCGCTGTCACTACCTGCTTTACGGCGCGGTGTCGAAATTTCTTCTAACTCAATTTGACCCTTGGATTACCCCAGGTACAAACACAATTTGGTGTCGAAAGTTTGCCCGCCGATTTTTACCTGACTGTAATAAGGTCACGTACTGGCGTATTTTCCACCGTATTTAAAAAATTTAGATAATTTTGCAAAAGTTAGAATTTGTCTATAAATTGTCCCCGTCTAGCGACCCAACTATGTACGTCTAGCAATTCAATAATCTTAAACTGTTTTATCTGACTTCGTCTAGCAACTCGAGTACACCGTTATAAATACACCTCGTGCCACATTAAAACTTTTATTGTCAATTTTTGCTAATGCGTGGAAACGAGATAGTCTAAAGCAAGATAACATTTGTTTATGTTTATATCGATAGCACGAGGTCAAACGTAGTCCATTAAATATTGTCTTTTGTTTTCTCCAAACGTTTTTTTCTTTAGGTATGTACGTTCTATTTTTAATTTTTAGCCACTTATAATATTACAAAGAGTTTGTCACTTCAGAGTAAAAAGCGTGGGGTGCATTTTACTATTTTTTCATAACTTTTCCCTCATAGATATTTGCAAATAGAATAATTATAACATTTAATATATTAAGCACCCACGCTTTTATTCTGAAGTGACAAACTCTTTGTAATGAAAAATTATTTTCTAATTTTTAGTTCGGTTGCATATAAAAGCGTGTTTTTTAGTTTTTTAAACTATTATTTATTTTTCATTTTTTAGTTCGATATATCAATTAGTTTTTAAAAATAAATGCTCCAGTTTATTCACTAAAAAAATTCCTTCGCCATTTTGTCAAGAGACACAGAGGATCTGTAAAGGGAATTTATTTATCCTGGCGGTCCTAATCAGGATAACGGGATACTGTTTTTAAATTATTGCATTGTCATCGGTCCTTGATACGTGTGCAAGTTTCAAAGAAATTGAATCGCTGGAAGTTGGTAAAAATTAGGCTCAAAGATTCCGTTACATAGATAGATAGATAGATAGATAGATAGTTACAACCCAAGCTAATAAAAGTTAAAAATTAACAGAAACTTCTAAAGTGTTTTGTGTATTTAACGTTTACCTTAATATGTTTCTCCACGGACAGAGAAGAACAAACAAAATGTTATTTTATTTTTTACAACATTTAGGCAGTCAGCTGGTTTTAAATGTATTTGTTCTTTGTATGATCGCTACCTACTTGTGTTTAACTATTAGAAGACTTGAACTGGCACGACGTGTCTAACTATAAACTATTATGAGTAGGGAGAAAATTGCTCTTCTTGTTTAAAGAGAATTATAGCATAAGATTTAGTCATAAAATTCCAACATTTATTTTTAGTTATTGAATTCAAAAGGAGCATTATTCATGTGAAAAGTTTATGACTACTTTTAACGTGTCTATAAACTTAGCGAACCACTTTCCGCAAATAATATGGCGAATTTGCCCCTTTTTAGTTGCTAAGTGGTTGTGAAATCATTGATTTTTTTCTTTATTTTCTTTTTAGAAAAATATTTCAGCTCCACTTGTTAGCATCCAGGATTCTTTAATAATAACAAAGAAAAATATACATTACTTACTGAAGAAAAGAGACACAGATACCCATGCTCAAGATATTATTTTCTAATATTTTAAAAACACAGAATTATGGCTATTTCTAATTAAGTTGGGTGCCAATTGAGACCCCTTTTATTAAAGCTATGTTTTCCGATAAAATAATTAAAAATCACAGCAAAGAGTGGAAATCTTAAGATGTTTTAGAAATTATTCAAGTGATACTTTTAATGATTTTTGTTTTGTGTGTCTGCAAATCCCCTGGTTATATAACATCCCCCGTATATAAAGAGGATGTTTTCTTCTTATAAACTTAAACATTTCAATATAAAAATATACTAGGCAATGACAATTAAGCTAGTATTTCTATTTAAACAATATAGTAATATACCACTTAGTTTTTAGTCATATAAAAATTTAAATATTATAATATTTTTTTTCTTTGTTTATTAAAAAATAATTTAAGTTGTACAGCTAAACCTAATTACAATTATTATAATAAAAATAATAATTTTTAGTATCGTACTTGGACCAAAAATTTAAATGACATAAAATGTCATGTATGGCAACTGCATATGCTTCTTACTAAAAAAAAACAAGATTCACGTCGAGTTGTGTGTGTTGTGTTTTGTACAGGGGCTTCAAAAACTACAAAAATGTAAAAATGGATCAAGACAAAACTGACTTTATTTTAATAATTCAGTAAAACTTCAAATAAAAATAGAATTGAATATGGCTTCAAGATCTAAGATTTCACATACAAAAAACAAAAAAAGTAGTATCATATATTTTTTATTCGTGTTTTACACCTGTTTTACGTAATTTTTCTGTTTTAACATTTTTTTATTAAAATATATTTGACAAATTTTGACATTAATTATATCAATTATTAAAACTTATAGTCTAAGATCCGAATAGGAAGCGACCTGCATCCACCTGTTTAACACATAAAAACTATTTTTATATTAAATATAGTATTTAAACTTTCAACAAAGGCATTGCTCTAGGGTTGCCTAAAAAATGTTAGTAAATGCTATATCTCGTTTTTTTACTCAACTTGACAGTACTTATATACCCCAATTTTTTTCTTTTCAATTTTATAAATGAGGAGCTCCACAACAAAACGCAGTTTTTGATAAAACACAATTTTAAGAGTACCATACAATTTTTATCCGGTGTTTTATTATTTATGGGTAAAACATTTTTTTAGTTAAATATATAATATAATAAATGTATTAATACATATTTTGATAAAAAAAACTTTTTAAATTCATTAGTAAAAAATGTGCAGTAACAATAGTGACGTATTCCAAAACTGTGTTTCATCAAAAAATGCGTTTTGATTTGAAGTTCCTTAAATAAAGCCATGGAAATTGTTTACATTTAAAACGTTGACAAATTCTTCAAAGTTTTTGATACATTCTGTATTATTTAAAAAAAGCCATTATACAGGGTATGTCAAAAATGTTGAGGTAAACATTTAAATTTAAATTCATACAGCCTTGACCATATTTTTTAGGCAAGCCTGTGGCAATACGTTTGTTTAAATACCATGTTACAATCAAATAGTTTCATCCGGTAATCAGATGGATGCATGTCGCTTCCTATTCGGATCTAAGACTATTAGTCATGACTACATCCATAATAGAGCATTGATAGTAAGAAAAAATATAAGTATTACATTTAATTTATATGTTCTTTGTTGATTTTTGATAAAATTTGGTAATATTGGAGATTGTACACTTTAAAACTTACTATTCTATGTATTTAAAAATATTAAATTCTGGTAATGTATTGTGTTTTTTTTTAATAATCTTTAGGTTAATGAGGCCTCTTAACATTTTTTTTTTATTACTTTAATGCCTATTTTTTATAAACAATATGTTTTTTCGTTTATAAATTTTTCTACACATAATAGTAAGCCCGTCAAAGTTCGACCCGTTTAATTAAGTAATTTTATAATATTATTAAATAAATAAATAAACATAAACACTGGCTTACCAAAAACTTTGGACCACTGTGCGGGAGGCCTCCAATCGGGATAATGTTTAGGAAAACTCTCTCTGCTCCAAAACGTATGCAACACAACCCTATACACAGTCAACTTGTCAGGTTGACATGGTTCCCCCGTATCCCTCTCGGGTACGGTGTCCCCCTTGAGCGATTCCCCCAAAGAACACTCAACAAAAACAACACTCGCGTCAAGCCGGAAAAACGAAATTTTTCCATGTTTCCGTACGTTTCGAACCTGGTGCGTCTCATCGGGGATGCTGACGATTGTGTCATCTCCGTCAGCGCGTGTGACACAACGGGAAAAAGTTCGCGGTGGTCGCGACTTGATACGGTCGCGATCGAGCACGGTCTGAAGCTCTGGAAGTTGGAGTTGTGGAGCCCGGCGGAGTGGGAAGGGCAGGAGATTAATTGGTCTGAGTGTGGGGGTGGAATACAGAAAAAAGTTTATGTAAAAAATTATTTTAACTTAAATAAGTCGAGTTAATGAAGATATAAAACAGGCATTCGCTGAAAGACAAAAAAAACATAAAAAGGCCGCCTGCAATCGGACTATTTTATACAAAGGCGCCGCTATCCTTTACAGCGACGCGTTGATACACTATTGGATAGAAATCCATTATTTTGGCCAAAAAGCAACTTTGAAATTTTAATGGCTTATGCTTGTGTATTTCAAAGTAGATACACCTCAAACTACTTGTACGCAAAATTATAAAAGGATATGACGACTTCTATTGGGGTAGGAAACTTGAAAATGTATTTTAAGTAAACATAAATATACAACATTTAATCTACTTAGTTTATTATTAGCCTTGTTTACTAAAAAAGTAAAAGAGTTTAAATAATAAGAGCTATTGTTGTGTTTCCGATGCAGTCTCGCGAAGTCTCGCTACTTTTGTCTAAGATTTTTTTACCTTTTTCTTTATCAGTTTTTGTACTTACAATTGCCTTCCTACTTTTTGCTACTTCTGAGTGTAAGGACAGATACAAGATTTTTATAATTTACAAGGTTTTCCATTTTAAAATTTAATATGTTTTGTCCTCACTGTATATCCTAAAGATAAAAGCCTTCTGATGAAAGATATGGATTCTACAGAATCTACCCAACAAAACAGTGTTTTTATTTATTTTATACGTTATAAAATAAAAAAGTTGGGAAGATGTATCTCTATTACGCTTCTAGAGTAATTTAAAATTATTTTCGGGGCTGGATGGTCATGTTTCGAAACTAGCTGTGATAGACACATCAAATGTACAGTAATTATTTTTATAGCGTTAAGAGATTTTTCTGGTGGTGGTATAATATTCAGAGCCTATTCCATTTAAAAAAAATCACTTTTGTCGTCATTTCCCTGGTATATCATATGGAATAATAATCATCGGATTACTGATTAGAATACTACCGAATTAACCAAACAAGCTGACATTTAGTTTATTTTGTACAATAAAAATAATAATGTTAGGGGGTGTAAATTTATAATAACATATAATAAGTTTTAGGTTTCCAAAAGCATTTGTAATAATTTATAATATTTTTCCAGTAAAAGCACCTCATTTAAGTTAGATTGGTAAGTTTCAGAATTTTGACCAAAAAATTAATTTCTATCCCATAGTGCGATGACCAGCTGCATCAACCGGCATATCATAAAGAGAAATATAGCAAAGGCGGCCGCGAGAGACAAGCATGCCGATTTATTTGTGCTGTTTAATACTTTTTGAGAGGTAAGGCCTTTTTTCTTTTCCATATTTGTATTGCCAAATTCGCGAATGTAAAGTATGTTTATTCTGGGAGGTTTGCTTTCGCATTGTAGGTTAGGGCCTTTTTTTGTGCTCTTTAATTTTTGAGGTGGATTTTTTTCTTATCCCCTCTCCCCAAATTCATTTCTGCGTACGGGCCTGCATATAAACTTATATTCCAAAAGTCCCGCTTTTGAAACAACAGGGTGTTAAAATTTAGAAAAAACAAAAGTTTTTTTACAATAACTTTTACCAATATAAATAATATTTTTGGGAAATTTATGAAACGTCTCCTTGCATCAAAAAACATTTATTGACATACAAGAAAAAAGTATTTTTTTGTCATTTTCGTGCCTAAGGAATTTATTGCCAATATGTTTAAAAAAAATGGTGTCCCACTGCATTAAAAAAACATATGTTATAATATTAACTTATTCGATCTATGATTTTCGCGTAAAAAATATTATTTCTCGGCATGATCAAATCGCTCTCTAATTCTACACGATTTAGTATTTGAAAGTCATGCTAGTTTGCTTTATATATCAATTAAAACTTAAAACATTGATACAGTGAAAATATATTTTTGGTAAAAAAAAATAATTTTATTTTTAAATAATATGTTAAGAAAGTGATAATGAGAAATATTTTGTATTTATTTATGCGAAAAACGTACATCGAAAAAAAAATTACAGAATAAATTTGTTTAAAAATAACAGGAATTTAATAAAGTATTTTTATTTTAGGAAAATTCTGTGACGTGCCTTTTTTTAACATTTACCGTAATTACCTCACGTACGACACTGAAAATATTTTAAATTTTTCTGTACTTTAAAAAAAAATCTTTATAGGTTGGTTTAGGAGACAGAATAGCACAAGAGAGTTGGGACCTTTTAGGAAAATGTAAAGTAGTGTAGCTAGCGTACCCTAGGTTACACTTAAAAATTATTATCAGATCTGAATAACTTATGTAAATAACCCCCTGTTCCAAGTTTTATTAAAATATTTAAAACATAAGACAGGGGAAGTAATAGGCGCTAGACAGGGGAGTAACAAGTTTAGGCTGGATTTTTGGTGACTAATTTCTCTTGGATAAGGTGTTTGTAATGAAATAGGCGCAAAAGGCGGTGGCGAGCACCTTTTGGTGACTAATTTCTCTGTGAATAAGGTGCTTGTAATGAAATAGGCGCAAAAGCGGTAATGACCTTTTTGTTATCAAATTTTATTTCGGGTGGTAAACTAAGGCGCGCTGGCCTTTTGCTCTTCAAAATTTTTTTTGTTTGGTAAAATGGGCGCCTCGGGAATTCCTAGCCCAGGGCGCCTCAAACAGTTAATACAGCCCTGCCTGTACCTAACTTATTAATAACTTTTGGATATAGGTAAATATGTTTGGTAAAATATTCTATTGGTATATTGGCTTAACGGTACGGCCGATTGTATTGTATTGGCAAAATTTTGTTTTTCTTTTTCGTTTATTTTTTTATATTTTTCTAATTAAAAGTTTATAGTAGGAGAGCCCACGATGCTAAATGGGGATTTATTGGAGCATCCTAAAGACCTATTGGGTTACAAAGCTTAGTTGATAAGAAGAAAAAAATATTATGTAATGTATATCTTTTTATCGGTGGGGTAAGCGGTATAGCTTTGTAAATATGTCAAAAAATACTGTTATTATTTTGGTTTGCGGGCATCGTTCGGATCGTATCGGAATATATATTTTATAATTAACCTACCCTATCTTAATATGACGCGCTGGAAAATTTCTGATGGATTTTTTTGTTTTTACGATCGGCCCTGTATACAGGGCTCATATTTGGCGCTGTGGTAAATCTTGAAATCTCCTTTTGGGCTCCTCTACTATTATTTCAATAATAAAACCAAAACTTGGAAGGACAAGTGGTTTTTAAACTTAACTAAAAATCAGCGAAATTGACTGACGTCCCCTATCATCTCTATATCTATCCCGTTCTTGTTGCTTGCTATTGCCAATATCTAAAACTGACAGAGTATCGAAAAACTGAAAAGCCTTATCTATCTTCAAAATATAAAGTATACAGGTGCACTTGATGTCTTATTATTATCTTAAATTAGAGTGAAATGGGGGTGAAATCGAAATATTTTGTAGGAAAAAGTTTCTATGTATCTGTAAGGATAATAATTAATCTGTACTGTCCATCAAGATGGATTGTTTTTAGAAAATACTTATTTTACAGAAAATTCTT
Source organism: Listronotus bonariensis (assembly GCA_014170235.1). NCBI lineage: Eukaryota > Metazoa > Arthropoda > Insecta > Coleoptera > Curculionidae > Listronotus > Listronotus bonariensis. Next base: position 12,050 of record JACEGR010009621.1, read on the forward strand.
TAATTAAAAGATTCTAGAAGGATACTACAGGGTGTCGTAAAAACGAAACTAGTCCAGTTTGTTTTATAAACAAATTCTTAACGATTTAAGACCATTTGACACGATCGATTTAATAACATTTCTTTGCCACGTTGAAGCACCCCTTCCCGTCAGATGAACAAAGTTAAGCCGGGCACAGTTAGTAATTGGACGGGTAATCACCAGTAAAAAAAAACAGATTTTTCGAGTCAAATAGAGAGTACCTTTTTTGAAGGCTTTGCATCAATCTTTAAAAAACTTAAAAAAAAGAGTAGAGTAGCTATTGAAACTCAAGAATTAGAACAAAAAAAACAATTTTCAGTGTAAGTAAAGAGCCCATTAGCAGCACATTGCTGACGAAAACAATTTAAAAAACACGCGTTAAAAATTCACCTTTAAAGGGTTGTAACTCAAAAACCAATGACATTTTGAAAAAACTGTATCTAGCTGCAATATTGTTTTATTATGTAGAATCATGCCTTAAGTTTCCTAATCGATTTTTTTATCACCCTGTATATACTTATAGTTAATAAAAAGTAACTTTTACTGGAATTCTTGTTATGCATTACAACTGATCTGAATCATGCGATATTAAAATTTCAAAGCAAAAACAAAACTTTTTAATAAGCCTACCTACCCATCCGCAGGACGGTTGTTATCGTTAGTACATATTCTATCATTATGTATTAATTTAGTTTAAAAAATAAATTAAAGAACGTCAATTAAAATAATAATATGAGCGATAATAACAAACTTTTGATTAGAAACAGCGGATGTTTGAAGTCTGACTAAAAAATAAATTAGACCGTACCGTAAAAGTAAGCAATGTAACATGCCACGCTGACGGACAGTTAGTCACTTCCTTTATAACCTAACTTCATGCTTGATGAGAACGAAGAACGAGAATAATAGACTCTTTCCGCGATCTTCGAGTAGTGCGGTTCGTGTTGGCGTAGAGGTCTACATAGACCTTCCGGGTAGGCGATTGAAGGCATCGTACGGGCGTGGCTGTACCCTTGGGGATCGAGGAAAGACTCACGCTAAATTGATAGCATCTTTCTTCTGGAACTAAGCGCTGTGAGTGAAGATTCCTAAAAATCCTGATGTTTTTAGGTTAGCGGGGTGCACGTGTTTTCGTAACGGCCGAGGACGGTGGCGCCCTCTACTGAAAGCATCAGCAAGTGACAGTGATGGTTATGCACGAAACCAGTAGCAGTTTTGGATTGACAGCTACAATTTATGCATTGAATCGATTATTATTTTGTTTCGAACAAAAGTAAACATTTGAACCGGAATTTCTGGGAGCGGAAAGCTCGACCATCCAGATTTTCCACGTACGAAGCCCTGGAAAGCTAGTCCGGAAGGGGGAGAGCTGGTTAATCGTCTTGCAACGGGACCAACAACAAAGAAAGCAAAGCAAAGCAAACGAGAATAATATAATATATAAAAATTAAATTGATAAAGTTTAAAGTGACAATTTATTTGTACATCCGGGTGCAACAGGGTGTAGTGATGTTAGATTTAACAAAAATATATGTTATTATTTATTTACCAAAATAAATGGCTATTGTCTTAGGTCTCCATAGTTTATCATTTTTTATAAATACTTCCATCTTTTTCTTTTCTAGATACTTATATCTATTTCCTCTTATTCCAATAGTACTATCGATATATCGATAGTTTATCCACTACTACAATCGTACTATCGATAGTTTGTGAATTCGATAGTTTCCCACCACTCTCTTACAAGCCGCTATTATAAAATTTGTATGAAAAGCGTCATTAAAATTGTAAGGATAACTTTTATCAGAGCTTTTATTATAAAATTCACTGAAATCCTAGAACGTACAAAACTTAAGCCTCTTATGGACGACACCGGTAAAAATTCATATTTTTCTTGTATGCCAAAAAATGTTTTTGGTGCATAGGAGTCACCTCCCAATTTTTTTAAATATCCAAATTGGTATAAAAGTTATTATAAAAGAAAAATATATTTTTTTAACATTTTCAACACCCTGAAGTTCAAAAACTAGGACGTTTAGGACATTGTTTATATGAAGTTTTTTTATATTTTTTATTGTTAAATTAGCCCTTAAAGTTTGTCGGATAAGTTGTGAAACATCCTCTATATTTTTTTTACTTTCAACTTTAAATTTTGACATAAAATTTTATTGTTTACAACATTTGCTTACATACAATTTTTTCCTATTGTTAAAAATAAAAGTAGTTAACATCTGGGCGTGTTTCATATATTTAGTTAGAACTCGCTCTGTATAATACCAATAAAAGTAAAATTTTGCGACCAGTTTTCTCAAAATTATGTTTTAAAATTCAAAATTTTTGGCCCATTTGTTCTCTTGTAACACCTATCCTGGGACACACTATATGTAAGCATTTTTATATTTGTGCTAAATTTTGACACCCTGTACTAGTTTTTAAAACCCATTTTCCACTCTCTTTAATATTGTAAATTTACCGGCTCAGCAGTCTATGTCATAACTTTGCAGCAAATCGGCAAGATGGCATCTTTCAGACGAAATATGTCATTGACTTCGTCTTATATAAGCGGGATCCGGTGAGAAAACAGGAAGTCCCCGAGACTCTTTAGTCTGATGACGACGCTATGGCGACGTCATTTTTTGTAAGTTTATAAAAAGTTTTGAAAAACTGCAGTAATTCCATCTTTACGATTATTATATGGTAAGCTCTTATTCTATTCCATAAAAAAATGTTCTAAATTTGTCTTGCGTAAAATATGTTTTTGTGTACAAACCTTAAAAATGTACTTCTTTATTTTTAACTAATTAAAAAAAAAAGATGAGGTGCTGTGTTTAACTGTATATTTTTTAATTTATGTGTACCAGGGTGGGTCAAAAAATCTAATATTTAAATTTTGGCTTCTAACAATGAAAAATTGGTTCCTAGGCACCTCCAGTAAATTCTTGCCAAGGATAAGCCCATAATTTTTAGAGAAAAATCCACCTTATAATGGTTTTGCATATTTTTCTCGCCATTCGTTATTTAAACAGCAAAACTCTAGAAAAGTTTCTTGTAGAAAACTAAACGCTTCACAAAAAAGCTATTTTATACTTCTAACCATTTATCTAACTATTAAAAAGATATTTAAAATTAAAAATTAAAGAATTTTAAGATATACAGCGTGCAGTTTGCACCCTATAAAAAACTTTTTTATTTTTTATTTTACGAGAAATAGTAATTCTTTATAAAAAGTTCTGCATGGTCTAAAACCTAAAATTCAATTATTAGATATCATTTTTTTGCAGTGGTATACAGGGTATGTAAAAATGTGAATTTTGCTCAAGAGAGAACTATCTTTATTTTTCACAATATTGAGATTTTTTTAAAGAAAAGATGTTTATTATACCTTCAAATATGCAAACTTGTGTTTTTTTAAATCTTTTTAACTTTATTTTTTATGTGATAACGGTAAAAAGTCAATTTAATTAATTAGTGCATACTAACATGCTAAAAATAAGAAAGAAGGTATAAAATAAATTCCATTAATAGCATGTGTACCATCGTGCCAAAAAACTAGAACAACAAAATTAAGTTTTATCTCCTAGTCTATTAAAGTTTTATGGTTTGATATTATTAAAGTTAACAAAATGCCAAATATAAGAAATGCGATTTTATGTAGATCAGGTGACACAGACTGCAGTAAAAAGCACAGGAACCAGTATTTTAATTGGTTTACAGCGCCACAGACGGTTATGCAAAACTGTCATAATAAGGGGGGCTATGGTTAGTTCTGTTAAATTAAATGTTTTTTCCTTAATAAAGCGTAAAAAAACAATTAACTTGCTAACCAGAACTAACCATAACCCCTATTGACAGTTTTGAATGACCGTCTGTGTGCTTAAGCCAATCAAATTATCGGTATGGCTGTATGGCTAATGCCAAAGGCCAAAAGACAAAAAAAATTATCGGTTGTGGTTAGTTCTGGTTCTTTTTCGGCACGATACCGATCAGTGGCGGCGGGTACGTGGATTTACGGGGGCCAATACAGGTATGAAAACATATAGTAACCTGTTATTTTTAAGAGGTGATCTTTTTTGCTCTCCAACTCTTTATTAGTTTTTATTAGGTAAGAATAAAATACGTACGTGTATAAAAGTTTTAGTAAGTTGTTATTTTGCTCTTCAGAACTTTTTCACACATGGCACCCATATGAAACATCAAAACCTACAAATTTTTGACACATGGCACTCATATAAAATTACAAAACCCTCCGGCCGGATGCCGATGGTACATACTAAATAAAAAACTAAATACAAAAACCCTTTTTACACTTTATTAACTTTAATATGTTAATAATTGTCCCTCTCTTGTCCATCGTCGGGCTGTGGGGGCTTTATCGCTTTTTATAGGTTAACTATCTATCTATCAATCTGGCTATCTATGTAACGGAATCTTTGAGCCTAATTTTAACCAACTTCCAGCTATTCGATTTCTTTGAAACTTTGCACACTTATTAATGACCCATGACAATGCAATAATCTGCAAAAGTATCCCGTTATCTTGTTTTTAATCGCCAGGAAAAAAAATTCCATTATATTATAAAAACAACACCTGGGTTGCCATCTGTTGGCAATATTTCAAACTTTGCCACTCAATGGAGAAGAAATTTTTTAGTGGGTTGCCATCTGTTGGCAACATTCCAAACTTTGACTGGGTTGCCATCTGTTGGCAACATTTCAAACTTGCTACTAAATGGAGAAGAAATTTTTTAGTGGGTTGCAATCTGTTGGAAACATTACAAACTTTGCTACTCTTGTTTAAAAGCCTTCTTGGTTTTGTCCAAAGATAAAAAAAAAATATATATAGTTTAAAAACTTTTGTGATTTCGTGGGGTGTTTAATATATTAAATGTTATAATTATTATATTTGCCAATATCTATGATGGAAAAGTTATGAAAAAATAGTAAAATGCACCCCACGCTTTTTACTAATCATTTTTAGCTTGTTGATAAGATTTTTTTAAGTCTGTGTAATTTTTCTTAATTGTAAATTCTAATTTTTTTGACCAGAAGAAATAAATTCTTAAGAATTAAGCACAAGTGATTAATTTCTTCCTTTTTACCTACTTATTTATAAATAAAACGGTATTGCAATTTAACATCGGATTTTTGCCTCCTGATATTCATTAAAAAATATTGTAAATTTGAACTTATTACCATACAAATTAAAAAAATTCAACCGAACTCGCGCTATTCTTTGCATAAAGCGTTAAAAATTTCATGAGATAAACAAGTCGCCTGGGGTGCAATTTCGCCCTTTTGTTTGTCAAGGGTTGCTGTTTTTCATCCCTTCAATGAATTCATCAAAGTTTTAAAGCATCGTTCTTCGTAACTTCTTAGATATAAATGCTGAAAACCTCGAGACTTTAATGAAGCGACTTGGATTAAGGAATCTCCTTAAAAAAATAATTTTTTACAGGGTGATTCAAAACTCGATCACGAAACTTAAAGGGGTGATTCTACTTGACAAAATAAGGGTAGAGCTTAATATAATTTTTTTTAAAATGTCATTCGTTTTCGAGTTACAAGCCGTCAAAGTTCAATTTTTTTTTGGGTTTTTCGCCATATTGCATTTATTTTTTAACCAATCCAGTTGATATTTGGCACACAAATCAAGCTTTGCAGATTCTAAAATTTTAGGACAAAAGTACTTTCTTTAAATACCGCCAGAAGGCACTTTACCTAAAACTTAAAATTTATTTACATCATAACTTTTTATTTAGACAGATATCGCAAAGCTGGGGGCGCCATTTTATAAACAATCAAAAACATAAAAAATAAGGTTTTCATTATTAAAGTCGATAAACCTCACCGTCTAGGCACCAATAGACATCAAAGTTTTCATTAATTTCAATCAAATTACCTACATACATACAGGGTATCCAGTAACTCAACCGACAAACTTTACAGGGCGATTCTAAAACAAAAAATAAGAAAAAAACTTCATATGAACATATGTCCTAAACGTCTTAGTTTTGAACTACGGTGTGTTAAATATTTAAAAAAACTTTTTTTTAATTTTAAAAAAAGTAAGACGTTTAGGACATATGTTTATATGAAGTTTTTTCTTATTTTTGTTGAAGAATCGTTTGGTTAAGTTTGTTGGTTGATTTACTGGACACCCTGTCTGTATGTATGTAAGGTAATTTGAAATTGATGAAAATTTTGATGTCTATTGGTGCCTAAACGGTGAGGTTTATCGACTTTAATAAAGAGTACCTTATTTTTAAGTCTTTGATTGTCTATAAAATGGCGCCTCCTGCTTTGCGATGTCTGTCAATATAAAAAAGTTATGATGTAAATAAATTTTAAGTTTTAGGTAAAGTTCCCTCTAGCGGTATTTAAAAAAGTACTTTTGTCTTAAAATTTTAGAATCTGCAAAGCTCGATTTGTGTGCCAAATATCAACTGGATTGGTTAAAAAATAATGCAATAAGGCAAAAAACCAAAATAAAAATTAAACTTTGACGGCTTATAACTCGAAAACGAATGACATTTTGGAAAACATTTATATGAAGCTCTACCCTTATTTTTGTGAAGTAGAATCACCCCTTCAGTTTCGTGATCGATTTTTGAATCACCCTGTATATCTGTTATGGGTGACCTACGAACAATGCAATGAACATAGTCTTTTATCTTTAACCCAGTCGAAAAGACAATTTTAAGTACTTCTTTAAAAATAACGTTCTTGGTGGCACCATCGCGTTGTCTCCAATGTGCGGTGAAATGCAAAAAACTGCATTTATCAGTACTTCCACAACGTTGACAAATTAGGAACAAATATGGGTTAAACATCTAATTACCCAACACTCACGGTACTCAGGCATTTATAAGTCTTGGTGGGCTGTAACAAACGATAAAAAAAATTACGGAAAATTTATTTTTATTACTTTCTTGGAAAAACTACTTTGCTATACTATTCTGGTATATTTCTGAATATCAAGAACGCTTGCCGGTTTATTTCCTCAAAAACACAATTTTGTCTGCTCTCGTGAAAAATGTCCCATTCTTGCCTAATGAGAGAGAGAAATACCTGCAGAATTTGACAGACTATAAACCCCTCAAATCAACAAACTGCTTTTTGTTTATTTAAGACACCCACGGTATGTTAGTACCTTATCCTTGAGCTTTCTTATATTAGTCTCGGGGTAAAAAATCCAATTTTCTATCTTACTCATGAAGTATTGAAAAATATTAATGGATTTTAAAAATCCCGTAACATTTTTGATCTTTATTACTTCCGGAAAAAAATTTAAGAGATTTGGGCAGGTCCCCCCAGGAAAAATAATTTATCCGGTCAAAACCAGATCTAACCTTTTTGGCCCGAAGACCGAGGAGGTATTTTTTGATCTTCAAAATTTTTCGACGAACACAAAGTCAATTTCGGTTTGAGAAATTGTGCAAAAATCTCACGTGAAATTGAGAGAAGGAAAGGATTAAAGCAAATTTCATCAGAGGAGCAGGGGAAACAAACAAATAAAAGGGATAGTGCACGAGATTTCTTTTAGTTAATAATTGAAAACGGTTGAAGATAGACACCATCCGAAACGTCGTGTATCAGTTAAAAATAAAAGACAATGGAAGTTCAAAAGAGAAATATTATCGAAAACATAACATTGTCTATCACCTTTAAAGAAATAATTTATTTGTATGAAACTGATAAAAATATGCAAAACCGTAATAAGGCGAATCTTCCTATTAAAATTAAGAGCTCATCGTTGCTGAGCATTTTTGGAGGTGCCTAGAAATTTTTAGTATTAAAAGTCAAAATAAAAATAGTCGATTTTTTTGAACCACCCTTATATCTACGGATTTTTCTAACCCCGCCTATGGTTAGAGTTTTACGAGAATAAAACAGATACAGATACGGCACTCAAAAATCTTGCCGCAAAAGTACATTTACAAAAGTTTCCGAAGTATTTTCGGCATAACGTATCCTCTTACAGAACCTATTCATTTCCAGGCGGATCCCCTGAAACACTTGAGCGTTTCAGCGGCATTTCGCTTTTAGGTTTCAGATTCGTTTTTTGCCTGTCAGTGTCACTAGAACTGTATAAGTTTCTAATGGAAATTTGACGCTTGTTTAGAAGTTGTATGTAGGAAATATTACTTTATTTTAATCCAGTTTTAATTCAAATTCAAATTTTATTTATAAAAAAGCAGAGATTTTTGTATAACACTAGTAACATTAAAGCTAGAAGTCCATACAGGGTGTCCCAACTCTATTTATAATTACAAGAAATAACTTTGCCTGTCTACAAAATACAAAAATAAACTAAAAATCAAACTATTTGTTGAGATGTTTTTTATGTGTGTACACCTACTACTGCGTCAATTGTGGCCTGATTTTAATTTTTTTATTTTATTTAAAAGAGTGCACTTCGTCGTTGGTGCCATAAGAAAAACCAGTCGGGATCGCGAAAGACAAAGGTACTAAACTTACTTTTAGGCAAAGCTGCCTCTAGTAGATATATGCTACCTATGCTGGATGTTTTAACAATTAGGGTAGTAATGTCAAAATATTTTTATTTGTCATGTTGTTGCTAATATGGGTAAATTATTTTTGTGGGTCAAGTGTTTCCGTTTATACCCAACCTATACCTATTAGGGGTAGCATTGCCGTTTTGTGCGTACTGTTTTTTAAGTGTATCACCGATTAAATGGTGATACTGAAAAACTAAAGAAAGTAAAATAAATAATAAAAAAACACGACTTAAACAAGATAAATAAAACCTGCTAAAAATTAAAAAAGGAATTAAAAAAATAGGGTAATAACATATGGTATTATTTTTCTATTTTTTTAATTCAATATTTTTAAATTTTTATTTGGTTTAATTTATCTTTTGAAATGGTTTTTTTATTTTCAGATATTTAGATATCATTTGTATCAGTTACTTTTAAATTGCATTTAATAAGTCCAGAAGCGTCTCAAGCGACAACTGAAGAAACATTTGTAACAAAAAAACGGTACGCCAATGACTGGGTATTAATGTGTCAGATTTGTGTGCCTTATTTAGATTAAGCAAATAATAACACAGCTTTTATGTCTATTACTTTTTTTCCGTCAAGTCGGGCCATTTCGGCCATGTTTGATTTTAGGCAGGATCAGTGGCGTAGAATTAAGGAGGAAACAAAAAGAACTGTACGTTATAAAAAAAAGTTTATTAGATTATATCAATATGCATAGTTATAATGTAAACTATAAATGTAATTAAATAATTATTTCATTTATTCAAAAACCATTATAAAAACTTTGCATAGGTATGTACATAACTGGTTCCTTATTTGTTATATACCTACCGGTTGAGCTAAATAACATATAAGACATAATATGCAATGTGTCGAAGAGACAATCTAACTAAATGGGACATGTAAACATGCGTAACTAATATTGCTTGTTTAACAAGGAGAAACTCATTTTGTTTGTAATTTCTCAGAAATTATATTCTTTACAACAAAGCTGGGTGCCTGTGAAACCAAACACACTGCCGTCCCTAGTGGCCGGGATGGTCAGCAGTAGGCTGCCGTCGGGAGCTTCGCCAGGATTGTGATTGGTTAGTGAAAATTCTAAAATGCTGTCTTTCTCCCGCCAATCACAACGCTGAATTATTATCCGCGAAAGCGGAAAACCGCCTTTCATGGACAGGAAGCTTTTAGAACGTTCTATTCACATTTTTTAAAAACGTTGGCCTCACACTACTACTGCGTATATGCATATATGCATAGAGCATCAGTCCCATGCATTCATCTGTTCTACCCTGTCGACAACTGGTCCTAACTTTAGCTTGCTCGTGTGTGTGTTGGGTGTCAATGGAAGCTGGGACGGCCTGTAACCTCTGGGGAGTAAATGTGATAAACAATATGCATATGAATAACTTTGTTTATACTGACATAAAGGCCAACAGACGTTTCAAAATGATAGCTAGGGAACGCTTTAACCTATGGACGGCAGCTGAATATACTTAGTTGTTGTTAAAATTCTTAAGGACATATAGGTATAATACCCTGAAAACTGTTTAAGATTTGAATTGGTTACCTTTCTTTGAAAACAACAAAACTTTAAAGTTAATTCTTGTAACTTATATTGCCATATAATATTTTGTTATAAGTACCCATAACTAAATAACTTTTAATTTGAAAGCATATTTGAAAACTTAACAGTATTTCCATATTTTTGCATCTATCACGACTATCAATACTCAAACTGGATTTCTTATTAACTTCAATGATTTGCATATTTTTAGACTATAAAGGAAACATTACCGCCGGATCTATTATATTATATTATAATATTAGGTTTTATAATTTTTTATTACCACTCAGGTAAAAACAATAATAAATACTTTTTTACATAAGGTTTATTTCCGGTCTAACAATTCTTTACTAAAATAAGTGTTTTCAAAATTTTCAGTTTTTTTAAAGTTTAACACCAGGTATCTTGAGAACGAAAAAAAAATGCGAACCCATATTTATATGAACCTTTTTTATATTTTTTGATGTAGAATCTGCCCCTTAATTGTTTAACAACTTTCTACAACACCCTGCGGTGGCGACGAGTGGGTGGGTGCACAGGGGCTAAAATACAGGGGTGAGGTGAAATGTATGTGTGCAATGCATTTTTGTCCTTTAAAAGTGTTGATGTGGGTAAAGACCTTACCTTTTTTTTGCTCTTTGAGTTTTTATTACGTAAGACTAAAATTGGCAGAGGCAATGCATTTTTTTAGCTTTTACTTTTTATTAGGTTAGAAGGAATAGAATGTGAAGGTGTCGACTTTGTTTTTGGTCTTCAAAAATTTCTGACACATGGCACACATATAAAATCTCAAAATCAGCCACGCCTTACTTGCTGTATACCTTCTTATTAAAGTCACATCTGTTTATAAGAGAAAGAACTAAGATACACAACAACTAACTTAATAATAATGTTGGGACTAACAAATTTTCGCAAGACACCCCTTTACATGCAATATTAAGAGCTGTAATCCGCTTAAAAGCTCGAACACCTAAAAGTTAGGCTTTCGGAAGTTAGTGTTAATAATTGATGTCGCGATGCTAGTTTATTTTATAGCTTGTACATGAATTTTTAAGTACTGTGTACTATGTATGCTAATAACTTTACTCTGGTGAATGAATAAAATGAAGAAGTTTTCCTATTCGTCAGGTGCATAAGTTACCATGGGTATTGACTCTTTGAAGCAGTGCAATAGTTTTTTATTACTACTTTCATTGAAAATAGACTTTTGCTTTCACATATGAGGGAGGAAAAAAGGCATTTTTCATCCACAGAAGGAAAATTTTTACTTATTGTTTCGAGAAGGAAAAATGTACTTTTTCTCCCTTTACCAGCCATAATACTGTTTTTCGTTTTTATGTTATTGTGGTTGCCGAAAAACATTAAGGAGAAATGGAAAAAGCCTAACTTTTCTCAATTGTAAATCCTACTTGCAAAATAAGTTCTTTAAACATAAACCTTAAGGAAATCTACCAGTTTAAAAAACTTGATGTATTTGCTCCACAGCGTAGATGCTCTTTAAAGTTTTTGCTCTCTTGCTTTGCGGTTTTCAAAATATTTTCAGGGATATTGGACTAATTTCACACGAGTGGGAATATTGTAGCACGAGGCGTTAGCCGAGTGCGACAAACCCACGAGTGTAAGAAAGTCATTTTCACACGAGTAACTGTACACTATTTTTCCTACGACCACAAATTATTCACCAAAAATAAATAAATTAAAGTTTGTCTGTTCAGAAAAATAAAAAACAATTGAGAACTTTGCAACACTAGGGTGATATTTACTTTGCAACACTAGTGTGATATATACTTTTCCTCACTGCTATATTATACTGTTTTGACAATATTTTTACATCGAAAATCACCTACCTAGAAGCATTATATAACTTTTATCATTTTGGAATTTAAAAAGGCCCTCACTTAATAAAAATTGTATGGTTTTGTTAGGTAATAACGCTAATAGTTTAATACGGTTTTCTGCTATTATAAGTGTTTTAAAAATTATCGATTCTTACATATTTTAGACACTCTTCTAAATAAAAACGTAAGTGGTGCATATCCAAAATATTCCGTTTTTTAAAAATATCAGTAAATAAACTTACGGGACCGGGGAGTGAAAAGGGGTGCTGGGTGGGGTAAAATTGGTAAAACGAGTTAATGAAACTGAACATCACATATAAAATTAAGTAAAAATAACAGTTTTTCCTCATATTTTTAAGAAAAATATAAAAAATATGAAAATTGTAAATGCATAACCTAAAGTCCTAAAAGTAAGGAAAAACGACTACCAAACGTCAGTTACCATGCAAAATATGGAAAGCATTTGGCAACGTCGGAAGGGTCTGATTCTATTTATGAATGGATAAAAGAAAGTGGATTCATAAAGTGTGTATTAGCCTTAGGTTTAATTAGGATTAAAAAAAGATTTAACTAGTTGTTTGAGTACACGAAGAAAGAGAGGAAGGAATTTGATCTATAGGCTTTTTTTCTCTGGCGCTTTAGGTCGAACGGTCAAGCGGCAAGGCTGCCTCTATAAAGTACGTGCTCAAAGGTAGAAGGGAGATTTTTAATTTGATCTACTTACCTGACAACACTGTGCCAGTCAGTGAAAGTTGTTTTTTGTGGTTATGTCTATTTTTGTTTATGTTTTTATTTTTTCGTAAATTTTAATAAATATAAAATAAGATGATTTTCGCTAATTTGGGTTCTACTGTTTAAGGTAAATAAAAAGTTTTTTTTACTGTCACTACAATAAATATGTCACTTGCAAAACCAATAGCAGTTTTTAGAATGACATCATAATATGTATCACACCAGTGTTGTAAAGTACTTTGCAACACTAGTGCTGTAAAGTACTTTGCAACACTAGTGTGATATAACGCATTTTCTATGCATGAAATCAGTGTGCTATTTGCTATTTTCACAAG
>JACEGR010009622.1:0-25040 GCA_014170235.1 Listronotus bonariensis
TATTTGTTAAGATAACTTAAAATGGAAAACACGTTTTCATGGCAACTTTTTCTGCTCTATAATTCAGTGTGATTAAATATTGAATCTGACGTTTCGGCTTCTGGCGACCATCATCAACTTAATTTTTTTAAATACGGACCTGATATTTTTTCAATTTAAGTAAATCCTTTCATCACTCTTCAAACACTATATATCGCCACTTTGATATTTTCCGGACGTTTCGTACAAAAATTCCATCACCAGAATATTGCATATTTATTTAACCATAATACGGCCCTGAACTACATTTTTAGGTAAGAAGGTAAAAAAAAGAATAAACTTATTACATATTCGTAATCTTTTTATTGCCACTCATTGATATTTAACAGCGGAAATTACTTTATTAACCGAAAATTTCATGAATATTAGACATAAGATACAAAAAGGTAGACAACAAATCAGCTTACATAAACAATTTGTAATACTATCTTGATGCCCATATTAAAAAAAAAAGAAACACAAATTAATCACTATTAAAAGTGTTCAAAGAGATAACCTTCCGCCTCGATGCATTTTCTTGCTTTGCTTTGTATTATTAATACAGCTCGATTAATTGTTCTCGCAGGAATGGCAGCGACTTCCCTTATCAAATTTTGTCGTAGTACTTAAAGGTCGTGAGGTACATTTTTAAATAAACGGTTCTTAAGATATCCCCAAAGGAAATAATCTAGGGGACTAAGATCTGGGCTCCTAGCGGGCCATCTTGCAAAACCATTTATTAGGAAATATATGGTAAAGGAATTGGGCTACTTTTCTTCCATTGTGGGCAGGAGCTCCGTCTTGCTGCCACTATATTTCTTGAAATACTGCCAAAGGTTGATTATCTAGGGCGTCTAAGACATCATTTCTAATCAAATTTAGATATTGTTCGGAAGTTAAGGTCCCTTCGTAAACGAAAGGTCCAATAAGTTTGTTCCTCCACATACCAATCCATGCATTAAATGAAGTTCTCTCTGAATTCGTACCTGCTGGTTAGTTTCTGTTAATAAAGTAGTTTCCGCTGTTAGATATCAATGAGTTGCAATAAAACATTATGAATATGTAATAAGTTTATTATTTTTTTACCATTTTACCTAAAAATGTAGTTCAGGGCCGTATTATGGTTAAATAAATATGCAATATTCTGGTGATGGATTTTTTGTACGAAACGTCGGAAAATATCAAAGTGGCGATATATAATGTTTTAAGAGTGATGAAAGGATTTAATTAAATTTTAAAAATATCAGGTCCGAATTTAAAAAAATTAAGTTGATGATGGTCGCCAGAAGCTGAAACGTCAGACTCAATATTTAATCACACTGAATTATAGAGCAGAAAAAGTGGCCATGAAAACGTGTTTTTCATTTTGAGTTATCTTAACAAATATAGTCAGGAAACAATAGAAACCAAAATTGAAAATTCCGGTTTTTTTCGAATATCTTCGGAAGTACTCGGAATTTTTAAAACGCAAAACGGCATTTTATTGAGCATCAAATTGCGCAACTTTGCCTCCATTTAACCGATCCTGTATCTCTTACGGTTTCCGAAATCCCAATGATGAGCGTCGAATTCGAGCCACCCTGTACATATCTACGATTTACCAGATAGGCATGATTTAAACTGACCTAATAAAATTTATTATACACATCCCTTTTGTGTGAAATGGAGATAAATACATATTAGTCTAACGTAATACATAGAAAACATAGTTTGCAATGTCACTTTTTATATGTTGTACCAAGTTACTGTTTTTTTAAATAGCAAAACCCCAAAGAAATTAAAATAATTAATTTAGATATATTTTTGTTTGCAAAAATAAATGTATATCTGTTCAAAATTACTTACCTATTAGGACCATAGAAACAATAGATCAAGATTTTAAAAACATATTGAATTACATTTTTTTAATTTGTAAAACTAACTTCCTAAACTGTTGCAAATGATGATATATATGACTTATTTCAAATTTTACCCTGTCGTCGGCAACATCACCGCGAACATGTTTTAACCCGCTTAAGATGCATAAAAAGTAACGTAATATTCATAAAATAAGCAAATAGTATTTAAATTCAGGATTTGGTATTGGAATATTAGTATTCGAATAGCGGTATTCGAATACCAGTACTCGAATACCAGAATATTCAAAAACGATATTCAGAATAAATAATACCGAATACTGACCAAAAAAGTATTCTGTCGAATACCGAATACCAAACACATAAATCTATTCGAATACCGCACAAATGTATTCTGAATAGTATCAACGATCTGTGAATTGATCATTGATAGTATTCAGAATACCGAGTATTCAAATACTACCCAACTCTGACGGAGTGTTATATTTCAAATAGCAAAGTCGCTTCATATCTGATAATCGGCCATCTTGTTTTGGAGGTAGTGAAAAGTGACAATAAAATGGCAAATATATAAGCATAAACTTAAAAAATATCTAAGCCCATCTGTGAAAGCCGCATCTTGATAACTTAAAAGTTTATAACTATTAGCGGCAAGCATCATTTCTCAATACAGATGGCAAGCGAACATGTCACTTTAAATGTATTAAAAAATATATATCAAATAATCTTTTGTTCGTAAATTCTTAACTTTTTTTTATTTTAGTTTATCTCCATGTGACTTGGGTGCCAAGACACAAAGGAACAAAATGGCGGACAACAGCGCAGTCAAAAATAGTAAAAGCCATTATTACAAATACAAATGCTACGAATGTGATTTCAAAACAAGACGTAAATATGATTTTGCTAAACATATTGGGTGTCACAAAAAAGAAAAAAGGTTTTAAAAATACACAAATGCCTTAAATGTGACTATCAGTCAAATTATATAGGTGTTTTAAAACGACACACCATAGGTCATAAGAGTGCTGACGAAGTAACGATGTACAAATGTCCCCAATGCGACTACCAAACGCCTTTTAAGGATGTTTTGACCAAGAAGCATAGTGTTGTACATAAAAGTATTCTCGAGGTCGCCGCATACAAATGCAATGAATGTGATTATCAAAGCAAATACAAAAGTGCTTTAAATCGACATATGAAGCGACATAAAAATGTTAACGAGCTAAAAGTATATAAATGTCTGGAATGTAGCTATGAATCGTACTTTCATAATAATTTATATAGACATAGTCTTAGACATAAAAATGTCTGTCTACTAACCAAAGCTATTTTATTCAGATGTAGTAAATGTGATTTTCAGGCTATCAACAAATATTCAGTACGACAACATTTAATGAAAATACATGAAATTGATAAGATCAAATCACTAGAATTTGTTAAAAGAGTCAAATAATGCTCTGGTATTAGGAAAAATACTTTATTTTGTTACTGAAAAGCCTTAAAGCACCCATAGAAAATATATGTAACATGT
This sequence comes from Listronotus bonariensis, assembly GCA_014170235.1. Taxonomy (NCBI): domain Eukaryota; kingdom Metazoa; phylum Arthropoda; class Insecta; order Coleoptera; family Curculionidae; genus Listronotus; species Listronotus bonariensis. The sequence continues at coordinate 3,406 of JACEGR010009622.1, forward strand.
AACTACAAGCATTGTGATTAAAAGCCACATCTCAACCAGAGTTAATTTACACACATCAAAATAATCTAGGGAACAAGAATTAAAATTGTTATAACTTTTGTAGTACCCAATATATTATCATGAAAATTTCTGTGTATATTTATGATACTAATGTTGTTTACAATACACATTATTTCAATTTTTATCAGTTTATGGAATGTGGATAAAAAAAGTTGTACTGCTATTGTTAAAATATCGTCGCAGTTTCTTTTGCCTCGCGCCTTTGTATAAAATAGTCCGATTGCAGGCGCCCTTTTTTATGTTTTTTTCTATTATTTTTAAAGGGTACCGAATTTGCGCTTTTAAAATGTTCTTACTATACTAGAGTCTAGAGTGGGTCAGTGGGTACAATAGAGAATTATTGCACAGTAAAATAAGGCCAGGCACTAATACCGGCCTTATTTTGAAATCTGAGTTTGCGCAGATGGATGGAAGGATAAGGACTCCTTTAATAAGTATAGTGCCCGGCTTTATTTATGTTGCTTTTAGGTCGTGCCTTATTTTGGTCTTATTTGTTCGTGTAAACCGAACGGCTGCCGAGCACAGAATCAAAAAGTTTTTAGAGTAAAAATACTCAAAACCTTGCATTTTCAAACATATTTCTTTAATTGTGTTAAAAACCCTACAACACAAAACAATAAAGAAAAACTACTAAATTTTTTTTCTCCCTTTTTTAGGTTAATGGTACTGTCAACATGATTTGCAATAACTCTAAATTATGGGTACAAGCACTATTTAAATAAGGCCGGTATTAATAATTCCCGAGCTTAATAAGTCAACTTGCAATAATTCTCTAATAATGCGGGAGTATGGCACAATAGCCTTTAGGCTGGGGCTCCTCCGGTCGCAACAAATGTTTTTAATAATTTTTTCCATCTTTTCAACTTTTTGGCAGTCACTAAATAAATTAACTCTGGTTGACATGTGGCTTTTAATCACAGTGCCTGTTGTTTTATGTTACATATACACACATCAAAATAATCTAGGGAACAAGAATTAAAATTGTTATAAATTTTGTAGTACCCAATAAATTATCATGAAAATTCCTGTAAATAATTACTTACTACTTCCTTCGTTTAGGAGTATCTCAAAAAGCCAGAATTTTTTAGAAAGAAAATTTAATTTCAATAAAAAGTAAAAAATGAAAATTACTGAAAATAATAATTCTACACAAGGTCAAAAAAGTAATGTTGTTTAAGTTTATACACTTGTCAGTAAGTAGTGTGACCTCCCTGTGCATTAATGACAGCCTGGCATCTGTTAGGCATGCTAGAAATAAGGTTGTCAATTTCCATTTGGGTGGTATTATTCCATAAGTCAGAAAGACAATTGAACAGCTGTTGTCTTGTTTGCAAGTGCATTTGTTTATGGAAAAGCCTTCGTCCCATTGAATCCCAAAGGTGTTCTATAGGATTCAGGTCTGGGGACTGTGCAGGCCAAGGCAAAACATTGATGTGCTCAGTTTCCAAAATTCACGTACCACCCGAGCAGTGTGTGGACGGGCATTATCCTGCATGAGTTGAAAATTCGGACCGATTGCTGCAGCATATGGTAGCACAACAGGTTGCAAAATGCTGTCACGGTAAGTGATGGCATTTAAAAAGCCCTCTAACAGAACGAGATCAGTTCTTCCTCCGACACGAATTCCGCCCCACACCATAACTGTGCCACCCTGGTAGCTGTGAACTTCCTGGACGGCAGCAAGGCGTTCCACATTTCCAGGTCGTCTCCACACACGAAGTCGGCGTGAATCAGGATGAAAACCGAAGCGAGATTCGTCCGTGAAGAGTACATTACGCCAATCTTCATGTCGCCAGTTTAGATGTTCGTGTGCCTATTCCAGTCTCATAGCGCGGTTGCCTCTTGTTAACGGGGGAACACGGAGCGGTCGACGAGCATAAAGGCCGAAGTCGTGCAATCTGTTTCTGACAGTTTGGCTGCTCACAACAACATGGTGTGTGCATTCTAGCTCATTTGCTAACTGACCTGCAGTAAAGCCTGTAATCGAATAAAACGATCGTGTACAGGGTCGGTAACTCTCGTACGGCCAGTATGCCGTTCTCTTTACATCTCCGGTCTCACGGTATCTTGTCATTAATCAACAAATCACACTTGCTGATGTGTTAAGGGCGTCTGCTACTGCTCTATAATTTGAACCCGCTTCAACCTTCCCTACTGCTCTTCGCGCGTTAAATGTCGTCGTTCCATTAGGATAATTAAACTAAACACTAATTCAAATACCGAAAGTCACGTTTTCACTTCGTAGAAGCAGGCACCAAAAAGAAACTGCGACGATATTTTAACAATAGCAGTACAACTTTCTTAACTTCTTCAACTATCCTTAACAGCGACGCGCCGATACACTATGGGATAGAAATCCATTATTTTGGCCAAAAAGCAACTTTGAATTTTTAATGTCTCATGCTGTGTATTTCAAAGTAGATACTCCAAACTACATATACGCAAAATTATAAAAGGATATGACGACTTCTATTGGGGTAATAAGAAACTTAAAAATGTATTTTAAGTAAACATAAATATACAACATTATCTACTTACGGCCAGTTTTACAATATTTGGTTAAAACTAACCATAGGTTTGTTACCATAGAAACAACGAAATACCGAAATGTGATTGGTGTTGCCAAAATAGTTAACCCAAAGGTGATGGTAACCATATATTGTGAAACTGGGCATTAGTTTATTATTAGCCTTGTTTACTAAAAAAAGTAAGAGTTTAAATAATATGAGCTATTGTTGTGTTTCCGATGCAGTCTCGCGAAATCTCGCTACTTTTGTCAAAGATTTTTTGACCTTTTTCTTTATCAGTTTTTGTACTTACAATTGCCTTCCTACTTTTTGCTACTTCTGAGTGTAAGGACAGATGCAAGATTTTTTATAATTTACAAGGTTTTCCATTTTAAAATTTAATATGTTTTGTTCTAAACTGTATATCCTAAAAGATAAAAGCATTCTGATGAAAGATATGGATTCTACAGAATCTACCCAACAAAACAGTGTTTTTTATTTATTTTATACATTAAAAAATAAAAAATTTGGGAAGATGTATCTCTATTACGCTTCTAAGAATAATTTAAAATTATTTTTCAGATTTGGATGGTCATATTTCGAAACTAATTGAGATAGACACATCAGATGTATATTTTTAAAGCATTTTAAAAGATTTTTTGGTGGAGATATAATATTCAGGGTATTCCATTTAAAAAAATCATACCTATTGTCGTACCCTGTATATCATATGAGATAATAATCGTCGGATTACTGATTAGAATACTAATGAATTAACTAAACAAGCTGACATTTTAGTTTATTTTGTATAATAAAAAACAATAATGTTAAGGGGGTGTAAATTTATAATATCATATAAAAAGTTTTAGGTTTCCAAAAAGCATTTGTAATAATTTATAATATGTTTCCAGTAAGAAGCACCTCATTTTAAGTTAGATTGGTATGTTTCAGAATTTTGACCAAAAAAATTAATTTCTATCCCATAGTGCGATGACCAGCTGCATTAACCGGCATATCATAAAAGAAATATAGCAAAGGCGGTCGCGAAGACAAGCATGCCGATTTATTTGCTTTAAACTTTTTGTGATTTTTTTCTTATCAAAGAGCACCGAATTTACATTTTTAAACTGTTCCTTCTATACCTAGTTCTTTGAAGAAGTATACCGCTGTTTGCTGGGTGTGTTTCGTGTGCTTTCGGTGGCTACTAAAATCCCAGTAGATCAGTGTCGGATTAAATAATGAAATATACAGTCAGCACAATAAGTATCTGTACACCCTTTAAAGCACCATTTATTTTTAGTTTTTTTCAGTAAAATAAGTACCTATGTAAACAAATATATAAAAAAATAATAAAGCTTTAAATACAAACTTTTTATTTATTTGTTGTAAATTTGGATAAGTGGTTAATTATATTACAAAAATACAAATGTTGTATAGAAGACTTTGTGTGATGACACTGACATTATGCAAAGAAGGGGTTAACATAAAAACTTTTAAACTTATAAGAGAATTATTGCAAGTTACCTTATTAAGCTCGACCTTTATTAAATAATGCTTGTACCCATAATTTAGAGTTATTGCAAATCATGTTGACAGTACCATTAACATAAAGGGGAAAAATTTTAGTAGATTTTCTTTATTGTTTTGTGTTGTAGGGTTTTGTTTAACACAATTACAAAATACATTTAAAAAGCAAGGTTTAAGTATTTTTACTTCTAAAAACTTCTCGATTTGGTGGATCGGCAGCCGTTCGGTTAGCCGAACAGTTCCGAAGTTAAAATAAGACCAAAATAGGGCACGACCTAAAACCGACATAAATAAAGCCAGGCACTATACTTATTAAGGGAGTCCTTATCCTACTTTGCATCTGCGCAAGCTCAGATGTCAAAATAAGGCCGGTATTATTAGTGCCTGGCTTTATTTATGTCGGTTTTAGGTTGTGCCTTATTTGGTCTTATTTTAACTTCGGAACTGTTCATGTAAACCGAACGGCTGCCGAGCACAAAATCGAAAAGTTTTTAGAAGTAAAAATACTTAAACCTTGCTTTTTAAATGTATTTCTTTAATTGTGTTAAACAAAACCCTACACACAAAACAAAAAAAGAAAAGAGCTAAAATTTTTTCCCTTTTTTAGGTTATTGGTACTGTCAACATGATTTGCAATAACTCTAAATTATGAGTAAAGTAAATTCATACTTATACCGTTCTGACTTAAGGACTTCGATTATATTGCCTCCAATAAATCTTCCTACCGGCCGGCAGACTCCGTCCAGCTGCAGGCAGGGCCGGAGTGGACTTTTACTTTTACATTGAGAAGCAATTGAAATATTGATAGATAGATATAAATTGTCTAAAAATGTTAATTTATTTTTTAAACATTGCCATTACGTGACTTTTTAACGCAATGATCAACGACAAGTAAATTATATTCTTTCTTTGTCATTCTCCATAAACATTAAACGACAATATAAACGAAAGCGATGTCAAAAACGCTATTAGAAAGTCGTCAGTTAGTCACGTGATAACAATGTTTAAAAAAATAAATTATAGTATCCCTAGGTATATTTTATAAATAATATTTTTGTTCCTATTAATAATAAAATATGTGATTATCAATGTGTTTCTATTTTTCCTATAAAAAGTAAATTCCACCCTGTTCCGTTCAAATTTTATAGCAGGTAACCCCTGGCTAAAGCGCCGGCCGACAATAGGGGACAAAAGGGTCGTTTATTGGCCTCAAGAAGTGAGAACGGAATAAGTATGAATGTACTTTACAAGCACTATTTAAACACAAAAAGACAAAATTTAATTAATTAAGATACTTCCAATGAGAGCTGTTGTATTTGTTCGCAAAAAATTGGTTGTAGCTGTGGTCGTATAAAACACTTCTCATTTTTATTTTGAATGTAAACTTTTTTTTAAATTATTTCGAGAGGAGAAATATACGATGATACATGTAACGCATTGTTTATCTTGATGTGTTTTTCTCTGTGGGAAAGTTGTTGTAAGGCCCAGCCTGAAAAATAAAAAATTGAAATATACGTTTAAACAATTTAAATTTGCCAATAAAATGCGATTAATTATTTCCGAAATATACAGTGTGTCTTTAGAAGTTCTTAACAAATGGGAAACTTTTAATTATTAACTTTACTAAAAAGGTCCCTCTTCATAAAAAGTCCTGCTTGATGAGAAAATACATTTTCACAAAATAATTGTATGTTGGATGTACATGGTGGCTTAAAAAAGACTTGTTTTTAAATTAATATACGATATTTCCTCACTACGTTACAAAACTTTTAAAGAGTACTTTTTTATGTAATTTATGAAAAAAGTTCCTGTAAACATATTATTATGTCCGAAGTTGCTTCGTTTCCGAGATACAGGGCGTTAAAGTTTCTAAAAAAGTGGGTATTTTATAAATATAGAAGGAACAGAAGGTGTTGACTGTATATTTCATTATTTAATCCGACACTGATCAACGGGGATTTTAGTCGCCCGCGAAAACACACGAAACACACCCAGCAAACAGCGGTATACTTCTTCAAAGAACTAGGTATAGAAGGAACAGTTTAAAAATGTAAATTCGGTGCTCTTTGATAAGAAAAAAAATCACAAAAAGTTTAAAGCAAATAAATCGGCATGCTTGTGTTCGCGGCCGCCTTTGCTATATTTCTTTTATGATATGCCGGTCATCGCACTATGGGATAGAAATTCATTTTTTTGGTCAAAATTCTGAAACTTAGCAGTCTAACTTAAAATGGGGTGCTTTTTACTGGAAAAATATTGTAAATTATTACAAATGCTTTTGGAAACCTTAAACTTATTATATGTTATTATAAATTTACACCCCTTAACATTATTATGTTTTATTGTACAAAATAAACTAAAATGTCAGCTTGTTTGGTTAATTCGGTAGTATTCTAATCAGTAATCCGATTATTATTATCTCATATGATATACAGGGTACGACAATAGGTATGATTAATTTAAATGGAATACCCTGAATATTATATCACCACCAAAAAAATCTTTTAAAATGCTTTTAAAAAATACTACATTTGATGTGTCTATCTCAATTAGTTTCGGAAATATCACCATCCAAATCTGAAAAATAATTTTAAATTATTCTTAGAAGCGTAATAGAGATACATCTTCCCAACTTTTTTATATTTTTAACGTATAAAATAAATAAAAACACTGTTTTGTTGGGTAGATTCTGTAGAATCCATATCTTTCATCAAAATGCTTTTATCTTTTAGGATATACAGTGTAGGACAAAACATATTAAATTTTAAAATGAAAAACCTTGTAAATTATAAAAAATTCTTGTATCTGTTCTTACACTCAGAAGTAGCAAAAAGTAGAAAGGCAATTGTAAGTACAAAAACTGATAAAGAAAACGGTAAAAAAATCTTTGACAAGAGTAGCGAGACTTTGCGAGACTACATCGGAAACACAACAATAGCTCTTAATATTTAAACTCTTTTACTTTTTTTAGTAAACAAGGCTAATAATAAACTAAGTAGATTAAATGTTATATATTTATGTTTACTTAAAATACATTTTCAAGTTTCTTATTACCCCAATAGAAGTCGTTATATCCTTTTATAATTTTGCGTACATGTAGTTTGGAGTATCTACTATGAAATACACAGCATGAGCCATTAAAATTTCAAAGATGCTTTTTGGCCAAAATAATTTCTATCCCATAGTGTATCGGCGCGTCGCTGTAAAGGATAGCGGCGCCTTTGTATAAAATAGTCCGATTGCAAGCGGCCTTTTTTATGTTTTTTGTATTATTTTCAAAGGGTACCGAATTTGCACTTTTAAAATGTTCTTACTATACCTTAAATACCCTTAAACCGATTTGGTTAAAATTTGATACGTTTGTTTGATGTAATAAACCGCTTTTAAAGCTCTAACTAGATTGACTTTATTGGGTCCAGTGACGTCTCAGTGGGCACCAAAGACAATTTTGTTGAAAAAATAATATACGCCCCTGGCTTTTTATGTAGTTTTTATATTTTTTTCCTATTAAGCAACTAAAAATACAACTTTTTGTATTGTACATTGCTTTTATATACAGGGTGTTTTTAAGGGGTTATTCTGCAATGAAAAATAATATTAGTAAGTCGTTTGTGTCCAGTAACTCAACAGAAAAACTTTACAGGGCGATTCTACAATTTAAAATAAGAAGAAAACTACATATAAACATATGTCCTAAACATCTACGGTGTGTTAAATATTAAAGAAAAACTTTTTTTATATTTACCTCCCCGTAGTTCCAAAACTAAGACGCTTATGACATATGTTCATACGAAGTTTTTGCTTATTTTCCGTTGTAGAATCGCCCCGTAAAGTTTGTCGGTTGAGTTACTGGACACCCTGTATGTATGTAGGTAATTTGCTTGAAATTGATGAAAACTTTGATGTCTATTGCTGCCTAAACGGTGAGTTTTATCGACTTTAATAAAGAGTACCTTCTTTTTTAGGTTTTTGATTGTCTATAAAATGGCGCCCCCAGCTTTGCGATATCTGTCAAAATAAAAAGTTATGATGTAAATACATTTTGAGTTTCAGGCAAAGTGCCCTCTGGCGGTATTTAAAAAAAGGTACCTTTATCATGAAATTTTAGAATCTGCAGAGCTTGAATCGTGTGCCAAATGTCAACTAGATTGGTTAAAAAATAAATGCAGTATGGCGGCAAAACAAAAATAAAAATTAAACTCTGAACCCCTGTCACTTGGTAACCAGGAGATTTCGACATTTTGTCAAAGAACTTACTAACATTATTTTTCATTGCAGAATGACCCCTTAATATTTCCTAACGCATGTTCCGAACACCCTGTATATAAGACAGTTATAAAATACCTGCTTTTAAAATTAACGCCCTGTATCTCAGAAACGGAGCAACTCCGGACATGGGTTAATAGGAAGTTTTCTTCATAAAATAACATAAAAAAATCACCCTTTAAAGTTTCGTACCGCAGTTTAAAAATCCCCTGTATTTTAGGTCACCCTGTACAACACAACATACAAATATTTTTGTGAAAACGTATTTTCTCATCAAGCAGGGCATTTTATGAGGAGGCACTTTCGTAAAGTTAATAATAAAAAAGTTTCCCATATGGTAAAAACTTCCGAAGAATGTTAGAATCAAAAAATTAGTTAAAAACCGCTTTGAATGCTTACCTATCTTTTTATGCAAAATTAACTTTTTTATTCAATGGCTTAGAACTGGCTGAACAACTCCCCAAATCGCTGCAACCGTCTAATATTTGATGGATATTTGCTCTAAAAACAACAACTTGACAAGCAGGGTAATAACGACAAATACTATTTTATAATGATAATAAATTATGTTGCAGATACAGTACCAGGTATTAAAGTCCAAGCATTTGTTTGCAAGGCCTACTTAAAAAAAACTTTAAAAAATAGAAAAAATGCAATTTCTCTTTTAACTAAAAATTAAAATATGACATGTGATATATCGTTGAATTTGTAATAAAAAATGGGATCAGATACTTTTTTTGAGCCATATAAAAAAATAAAGTTGATGATGGTTTCTTGAAAACGAAACGTCGGGTATAAAATCTAAAAATACCATCATGTAGTAGCTAAAAAGTGCCAATGAAAAAGTGTTATTAGTTTTTTTATATCTCTTCAAATAAAGTCAGAAAAAAATAAAATCGATATAGTCAAATTTTCGTTTTTGCTAAATATCTCAGCAGGCCATAAAATTTTTTTAAAGTTTTTAAACGGCATGTAAATAAGCTTTAAAAACACAACTTTTCCTAATTTAACCTTAAGCTGTATCTCCAACAGGTACTGAGACTCCCATGCTTAGTATCCTTATCTTGGACACACTGTATTGTTGCAAATTTCTTTTTATATTGAGTAAATCGCCCGTTGATAAATAAATAAATAAATTGTTCAAAAACTAACCATTATATACTTTATAGTTTGCAATTTCCTTTAATGGTAATTCAGTCTCCTCTTAACTTCATCAGCTCAACCTAAAACATAATTTGATTGAAATTGATGAAAACTTTGATGTCTATTGGTGCCTAAACGGTGAGGTTTATCGACTTTAATAAAGAGTACCTTATTTTTAAGTTTTTGATTGTCTATAAAATGGCGCTTCCAGCTTTGCGATATCTGTCAAAGTAAAAAGTCATGATATAAATAAATTTTAAGTTGGGTAAAGGTAAAGTAAAGTGCCCTCTGCCGGTATTTAAAAAAGTACTTTTGTCTTAAAATTTTAGAATCTGCAAAGCTCGATTTGTGTGCCAAATATCAACTGGATTGGTTAAAAAATAAATGCAATATGGCGAAAAAACCAAAATAAAAATTGAACTTTGACGGCCTGTAACTCAAAAACGAATGACATTTTGAAAAAAAATTATATGAAGCTCTACCCTTATTGCTTGCGCTTGTTCAGTTTGGCTTTCTGGAAGGAACAAATACTCTCGATGCAATGTTCTCTTTTCTTGGGAGTCTTTACCTGAGCCTTAATGATGGAGAGGTTGCTTCGGCAGTATTCTGTGATCTCACTAAAGCATTCGACTGTGTGGATCACAGAGTGCTGCTGAGCAAGCTTGAAGTCTACGGATTTAGGGGAAAATCTTTGGACTGGTTTTCATCTTACCTTTCGGACCGTTATCAGAGTGTGTTGTTTAATAATTGTCAATCTGAACTTTTAAATATATCGTCGGGAGTTCCGCAGGGATCTGTGTTGGGTCCTCTGTTGTTCTTAATTTATATTAACGATCTTGCTAGATTACCTATTGCGGGTGAGTTTACAATGTTTGCTGACGATACAACCATTCTGTGGCACGGCCATGATGCATGTGAAATGAAACAGAGCATTGAAGCAGATTTGGTTGAGATTCGGGAATGGTGTAATGCCAATTTTCTAACTCTTAATGTATCTAAGACCAATATGATCAGCTTTGGGTGCGAACTTGACGATGTACATCTTGAGAACAATCCAATCAGTAATCCGACGGTAAATAAATTCTTAGGTCTACACATTGATAGAAAATTGAAGTTTGAACAACACATATCGGAACTCAGTAAAAAGGTCTCTAGAGGTTGCTACGCTGTTAGGGTCGTTTCTCAAGAGTTGAATGGTGGGGTGGCTCGGAATGTGTATTATGCCCTAGTTGAGTCACATCTTCGGTATGGTATATGTTTCTGGGGCGCATGCGCGGATTACCAGTTTAATGGTCTTTTTATGTTGCAGAAGAGAGCATTGAGATTTATGTGTAAGACTGGGCGTCGGGAATCTTGTAGACCTCTTTTTTGGCCAAAAAATCTTAACTTTACCATGTATTCTCATTCTAGAAACAGTGTGTTTGGTCCAAAAGAAATATAGGGATGAAATTTCTGCGGAATCTGCTTATCCCACTCGTAATAGTCGAGTGGCTTCTCTTCCCATACCCTCCTCAACATTGGTAAAAAGATCTATCGTTTATAATGGCAAAAAATTGTTTAACCACCTTCCATCACGTGTTCGCCAAATTACTTGTGAAAAAGATTTAGGAGGGAGGTAAAGCGTCTGCTCATTGCTGGAGCCTACTATTCGCAAAATGAATTTTTAAATGATAGGTTTGTGTGAGGCTTGCTTATTTTAATTCATTTCTGTTTTTTATTTTAATTTTTATTTTTTTTTCTAATTGTTAATATTGAACATTTTATATTATTTTAGTTTAGTTTAATTTGTAACTTGGTCTGTCTCTTCTCTGTTTTTCCTCTAAATTTGTTATATGTTTTGTTTTGTTGTTTTAACGATTTGTCAATGTATAAATCTTTTTGGAAGTGGTGTGAAAGGGAGAAGAATGGCCCCTATTTTGACATATTTGTTATTTTCACTAGCGCGACCTGACAATGAAAAATATTTTTAGTTTTAAGTTTTTTTAGTTTTAAGATGCTTTGTTTATGAGAATTGTATTATGCTTGGAACAATAAAGCTTTTTGAAGTTGAAGAAGAAGTATTTTGTAAAGTAGAATCACCCCCTTAAGTTTCGTGATCGATTTTTGAATCACCCTGTATAGCGGTATAAATATTCGTGGTAGAATCTTCAAAAGGTATCACCATAAAAAGGTTTTAAAAGGGTTTTTATCATGAAGTCCATTTCTCTACTGGCCCAGACACTAACCCTGTTTAACGAAAAATAAGCAAATTTACCTTTTGTTTTAATCTTAAGTTTTTGCGATTTAAAGAGCGTACAGTTTCCCTTAATTTTTTAATTTTTTATCCATTTTTATTTCTAAATTCATTTCACTTTTTCTTTGTTTGTATGTTTGTTCACAAGATAAGCACATATTTGCAAGTGCTGTCGGTCTTCCAACTTTAGGTGCAGGTGCAATACCATTACATAACTGGAGTGTACTGTAATAAAAGGAACAATAATGTAAGATAAGTTACATGTTAAAAAAAATAAAATTCTATACTCTGTTCACTATAAGTTGAGAAAATACCTGAACAAAAATGTATTGCATTAGTTTTTACGTCTAAGCTTTTGTCAGATTATCTTGTCTGTGTTTAAATTATGATATGATATAAAAAAAACTAACTTCGGATTTTTGGTATATAAATATTTTTGGTCGTAAGAAAAATATTGTACAGAGTGGCTCGAATTCGACGCTCATCATTGGGATTTCGGAAACCGTAAGAGATGCAGGATCGGTTAAATGAAGGCAAAGTTGCGCAATTTGATGCTCAATAAAATGCCGTTTTGCGTTTTAAAAATTCCGAGTACTTCCGAAGATATTCGAAAAAACCGGAATTTTTAATTTTCGTTTCTATTGTTTCCTGGCTATATTTGTTAAGATAACTCAAAAATGAAAATCACGTTTTCATGGCCACTTTTCTGCTCTATAATTCAGTATGATTAAATATTAAATCTGACGTTTCGGCTTCTGGTGACCATCATCAACTTAATTTTTAAATACGGACCTGATATTTTTTCAATTTAATTAAATCCTTTCATCACCCTTAAAACACTATATTGCCACTTTGATATTTGCTGACGTTTCGTACAGATAATTCCATCACCAGAATATTGTATATTTATTTAACCATAATACGGCCCTGAACTACATTTTTAGGTAAAAAGGTAAAAAAAGAATAAACTTATTACATATTCATAATGTTTTATTGCAACTCACTGATATCTAACAGCGGAAATTACTTTATTAACAGAAACTAACCAGCAGGTACGAATTCAAGGGAGAACTTCATTTAATGTATGGATTGGTATGTGGAGGAACAAAATTATTGGACCTTTCGTTGACGAAGGGACCTTAACTTCCGAACGATATCTAAATTTGATTAGAATGATGTCTTAGACGCCCTAGATAATCAACCTTTGGCAGTATTTCAAGAAATATGGTGGCAGCAAGACGGAGCTCCTGCCCGAAATGGAAGGGAAGTGGCTCAATTCCTTTACCATATATTTCCTAATAAATGGTTTTGTAAGATGGCCCGCTAGGAGCCCAGATCTTAGTCCCCTAGAATATTTCCTTTGGAGATATCTTAAGAACCGTTTATTTAAAAATGCACCTCACGACCTTAAAGTACTACGACAAAATTTGATAAGGGAAGTTGCTGCCATTCCTGCGAGAACAATTAATCGAGCTGTATTAAAAATACAAAGTAAAGCAAGAAAATGCATGGAGGCCGGAGGTTATCTCTTTGAACACCTATAATAGTGATTAAATTATGTTTATATTTAATATGGGCATCAAGATAGTATTACAAATTATTTATGTAAGCTGATTTGTTGTCTACCTTTTTGTATCTTATGTCTAATATTCATGAAATTTTCGGTTAATAAAGTAATTTTCGCTGTTAGTTTGCAATAAAAGATTACGAATATGTAATAAGTTTATTTTTTTTACCTTCTTACCTAAAAATGTAGTTTAGGGCCGTATTTTGGTAAAATAACTATGTAATATTCTGGTGATGGAATTTTCTGTACGAAACGTCGGCAAATATCAAAGTGGCGATATATAGTGTTTTAAGAGTGATGAAAGGATTTAATTAAATTGAAAAAAATATCAGGTCCGTATTTAAAAAATTAAGTTGATGATGGTCGCCAGAAGCCGAAACGTCAGATTTAATATTTAATCATACTGAATTATAGAGCAGAAAAGTGGCCATGAAAACGTGTTTTTCATTTTGAGTTATCTTAACAAATATAGCCAGGAAACAATAGAAACCAAAATTAAAAATTCCGGTTTTTTGTCGAATATTATGTCGAAAACGGCATTTTATTGAGCATCAAATTGTGCAACTTTGCCTTCATTTAACCGATCCTGCATCTCTTACGGTTTTCGAAATCCCAATGATGAGCGTCGAATTCGAGCCACCCTGTACATGACTCATGCCAAAGTGATTTTCACACTCGTGGTACTGTCGAACTCGGATATCGCCTCGTGAGACAACATTCCCACTCCTGTGAAATATATCACTTTCCACACTTGTTATGTAATATACTATTTATTTTTTGTTTGTTAAATGACGACCATATCCAACGTTGTTATTGGCTTTTATGTAATATATTAATTGGAATATGTGAGACAGACAATTCATATTTATATGACAAACCCACGTACCAATTTTATTTAAATATCTTTAAAAATAAAAAAGTTTTAGGGGTAAGTCAACGGTTAGGGACACCCGGTATAAGAGCATTTTGGAGTGCTGATCATTACCTATTTAAATTAATTCCTGCACATAATCTCATGTTGTTGGCGCGTGTTATTATGGTGTCAATGTCAGCCAAACTTTGTATTTTTGGATCTCTATCATTTAGCTTTATTTCAGTTTCCCCAAACAAAACCTGAAAATATCCACAAAATAATGAAATATGGGCATGTATAAGGTGGATCAAATTCGGAGCAATTTTATAGAACATTTATGTTTCTGTATGTTTTACATAAAGTTGCCCCAAATTTGCGGGCTCCAAATTTCATGTCAAAAATACCTATACAGCGTGTTTTTTTTTAATTTCTTACGTTTTCTTCAATCCTTCATAACCTCTTTATAAAATTTTTTTAGATCTTAAAAAAACAGTTTTTTCTGTGTTTTTTTATTTTTATAGGGTTACGCATTTTTGTTTTAAAATTTAAGGGTCGGGTCTACATCAAATGAATAATAGTTAAAAACAACTAAAAAAACACGCTTTTATATGCAACCGAACTAAAAATTAGAAAATAATTTTTCATTACAAAGAGTTTGTATTACAGTAATAAAAGGTCAAACAATGAATCATAATTACATACCTCAAAATACAATTATAATAAAATTTAAGATAATAACAGAATAATTCACTTCAGAGTAAAAAGCGTGGGGTGCATTTTACTATTTTTCATAACTTTTCCCTCATAGATATTTACAAATGAAATAATTATAACATTTAATATATTAAGCACCCCACGCTTTTATTCTGAAGTGAATTATTCTGTTATTATCTTAAATTTTATTATAATTCTATTTTAAGGTATATAATTATGATTCATTGTTTGACCTTTTATTACTGTAATACAAACTCTTTGTAATGAAAAATTATTTTCTAATTTTTAGTTCGGTTGCATATAAAAGCGTGTTTTTTAGTTTTTTAAACTATTATTTATTTTTCATTTTTAGTTCGATATATCAATTAGTTTTCTGCGGACATGTGATATTAAAATGTTTCACGAACTATTTCGTAATCTAATCATTTTATTTAAAGCTTCACTGTTGCATAGGGTTTCAGAACGCAACTACTCCGAACAAGTTTCTGTCAGCTTTATGCTGAGAGTAACGTCGAAACTGCACGCATGCGCAGATCGCGCACTGAGCTCTTTCTGTTACTCTCCCTAATCAGAATAACGGGATACTGTTTGCAGATTATTACATTGTCATGGGTCCTTGATACTGTGCAAAGTTTCAAAGAAATCGAATCGCTGGAATCTGGTGAAAATTAAGCTTAAAGATTCCGTTTCGTGCTGTAGCTTGTAAATTACGCAAAATATTGAATTCCAGTTTTACGAGTAAGTTTGGCATGAAATTTAAGCTTTGGGGGTAACTTTTTGTATAAAGCATATAGAAACACGAGTTTCTCATAAAAATCTTCGAATTTGGCCTACCCTGTACAAGACATTAAATAAAGGTTATCATACAGGGGGTTACAGAATGTTTTTAAGAAAATTTAAGGGTAGAGTCTACATCAAAAATAAGAAGAACAGTTGGATATAAAGATGGGTTCCGAAATGCATAGCTTTCCAGATAAAAAAGGCTGTTAAACTGTAAAAAACTGTTCTTTTTCTGTAATTACCTTTGGTAACTCTTTATTATCTGATTTTAATAAAATTTGGCAGTGCTTTTGTAGATTAAAAAGACTAATATACCTAAATAAAATTTAATAAAATTTTGTTTAATTCAATGGCCTAGATACCTACCTTAAAAGACAAGTCGTCGCATATAATAATTTTTCTTTTTGGGGTATAGGTATCATTATCCCATTTCATGACGACCACCTCATTTCTCGCAGGAATAAATGTGCCCGACCACTTATCATTCGAAGTTATTCTGTCCAAATTCCGCTTTATTTCATCAAATATGGAAAACGGTTCTTGTTCCAATGATACGGGTTACTTGTAGCAACGGAGTTTTCTGCCGTCAACATAGAGTTTGCAAGAATATTTGGAACTGGGTTACCAGATGCCTCAGAAACCATGATTCGTCCTGATGACAATTCAGTCGAGTCGTCGCCACTAGGTCCATTATTACTTTCTAACAAGGACCCTTTGAGTTTTTTTATTTCGGGTGTTTGACTTCCTTTTTCTACCATTTTCTTCTTTCGAGAATACTGTCTAATACTTGGAGTAACGTCCTTATCAGCGGTTAATACTAATTAAACTGCTACTTTCCGAAGGTTCCGGCAATAAATCTCTCTCCAGTTTTACATCCAGAACTCTCTTCTTTAATACAAATTTTTGCTCTTCCGGATAGTTTAAACTATTGTCTGAAGTTATGATCGAGTAAGAAAAATACTAGGCACTGCTCCAGGCTTCAACTTTGGCCATCCTCTCTTTAATTTGATGTAGAGTGCCATCCTTAAGTCTCGTTTCGTAAAAATACGAAATATCGCTTCTAAGAAAATGAAGAGAACACACAGCATGTGAACTGCAGTAAAATTTTGTCCTGTGCTGGCAAATGGCTTGTCGCCATAAGTTTAACATGTGAGGATCCTAAAAAAAAAAGAACACTCGGCTAAAATAGGGATACAGGTTTTAAAATTCTCTGGAACCGTAGTACTAATAACTACTTAATTTTAACTATAAACCGTAAAAACTAAATAAACATATATAAAAGTCAAATGACAAAAAAGCAAAAAAAATAAACACTAAAACCTCAAAAAAAAACCTTTGAGTACGTTTGTAAATAAAGAATTACGGGAAAGAATACGAACCGAACAGTGCGGACGTGCGTAGAGGGACTACAAAGTTCTTCCCGGGAGTGGCGGCTAGAGGTGTCGTACGAACGTTTTACCTTCGGGGATCAAGGAAAGATTCACGCTAAATTGACCGCATCTTTCTTCTGGATCTAAGCGCTGTGAGCGAAGATTCCTATAAGCTGATTGTTTGGTGGTGAACACGAGGTATTTCTCAAATGGCGGGAAATAGATGGGCGTGCCATGGGAACTGTCAGTAGTGAAAGTGAAGGTTATATGTAACACCAGTAGCAGATCTTGGTTTGACGGTCGACAATTTATGCATTGCATCGAGCGTTGAATTATTTGTTTTCTTTTTGGAATTTCTGGGAGCTACGAGCTCGATTATCCAGATTTTCCGCCGACGAAGCCCTGGAAAGCATAGTCCGGAAGGGGGAGAGTGGTGGATTGGACCTGAAGGGACCAAAACCAAGAAATAATTAATAGTTTAAAAAAACTAAAAAACACGCTTTTATATGCAACCGAACTAAAAATTAGAAAATAATTTTTCATTAAAAAAAATATTGTCATTTCATAGTAAAAAGCGTGGGGTGCATTTTACTATTTTTTCATAACTTTTCCATCATAGATATTTGCAAATATAATAATTATAACATTTAAAATATTTATCACCCCACGCTTTTACTATGAAATGACAATATTTTTTTAATGAAAAAATTATTTTCTAATTTTTAGTTCGGTTGCATATAAAAGCGTGTTTTTTAGTTTTTAAACTATTAATTATTTTTCATTTTTAGTTTCTGCTACTCTTGACAAAATGGCGAAAAATTTTTTTAATGAACAAGAGTGGCAAATTTTAAAATTTTTCCAACAGATTGTAAATTTGGTGGTAATTTCTTCTTCCTTGAGCTCCATATTCCCTCGCATGGATTTGCTATAATGAAACGAATATCTAGATATTTAGTTTCATCACATTCTTTAATATTGAAGACCTTTGGGGAACCCAATAGGTTGTTAGAATTATTGTGAATATCCGGGATATTCATATTTGGTTATTTTTACATCAATTTAACAATTTTTGTGATATAACTACACTCTTGAAATTAAATTTACTTTTTTAAATTTAAAACATCTGTAAACAACCAAACCATGTTACCGTAATTTGTGAACCAAAACAAAACCAAACGCGAAAAGCAATGAGCAATTTGCACAGCAATTTGCCACAAAATACAAAAGGCTGTTTGCTTTCTTCTACTTTTCTTCTTTTAAAATAACTTTGGCTGAATGTGTTTTACCTTTGAGCAAATACCTACAAGAGACCGCTTTATCCCTTTGCAGTACAAACATAGACAAGATTGAGTACGAACAGCTTGGGTGAAGGAGAAAGCCAAGGAAGATAAACTTTAAAAACTTTATTTTCCTTGGGCGAAAGCAAGGAAAATAACCTTTTTAATAAGGAGCGCTCGATCCCATTTAAGCCTATGTTCGCTAAATTTTGTGACTAACTTTTGAGCAAATCAAGAGCTTTAAGCCCTGGAGCGTGACGCTCAAAATTTTCGTCACTAGAAAGCTACTCTGAGTGGCTTTCCAGTGACGCAAATAGAAGCGCTCCCGAGTAGCTCAGGAGCATTTCTGTTCTACTTTATGGCGTTCCAGTGATGGAAAGTGTTATGCACCTGAACTACTCTGTTTTTCTTTCCCTTGCCCCTCATGCACCAGCCCTTCTTGGTTTTTGTGCTTCAAATGTGCTTTTATGTTTAAGGATGGATTTTTTTAAATTATTTGTTTAAAATGGAATTAGATATTAAAAAGAGATTATTATTATAAAACCAAGAATGGGTAAAAAAAAACGAAATTTCTTAAAGTTATCTCTCTTGCCTTGTCTAAAGCCTAGTTAATAAGCTTGCGAAATGCGATTTTCGAATCGTGTTCTGATTGGTCAATTTCTAACGAAACATTCGAAAGTCGTTACAAAATGTCCAATTAGGAACACGTTTTGCGATTCGAAAATCGCATTTCGCAAAGCTTATGAACTAAGAGGATGCGTTCCAGTGACTAACTTTTTATAGCAGATCAAGAGCTTCAAGCCCTGGAGCGTGACGCACAAAAATTTTCGTCACTGGAAAGCTACTTTGAAAGCAGCGCCAAAAAAAAATACCAAAAAGAAGAACAAGAACCAATAACCTAGCGGTCTGTTATTTACATTTTTGATTTGTATTATATATTATTCACGTTAATTTTTCTTTAGTTCATATTTGTGCTTCTACTCAATTATCAGTGTTCTATTAGACCTATTTTACAGAATTCCATAAAGGCATTATTTTAGAATCAATTAGTTACCATACTTGTTTAGTTTAGTGGGTAATTGTTTTCAAACAGGCCCTCGCTGATTTTATTAAAATGGATGGTAATTTTCTAGAAATCTGCGGCAACTCCGATTTTGACGAAATTTGGTATACGGGGTTTTGGGGCGCTGATCACGAATGTGATTTTGGCGGAAACGTTTTGTTCTTGAGATATTCATCATCAAAGTTCAAATTTGAACTAAGCTTATTTTCACTATATTCCCCCTTCTTTGCACACAATTCTTGATTTAAAGCTAAAGTGTCACAAAATATTTGATTTTCACCGTTTAAAACCCCGTTTTTCTATGTTTTTAACATTATTTATGCATTAAATTGCGTGGCTTTTCTTTGATAATGCGGCAATAAAAGGTGAAAATCAAATATTTTGTGCCACTTTAGTTTTAAATCAAGAATTGTGTGCAAAGAAGGGGGAATATTGTAAAAATAGGATTAGTTTAAATTTCAAGTTTGAGGATGAATATCTCAAGAACGAAACTGTTTCCGCCAAAAATTCTTTAGATTCGTGATCAGCGCCTCAAAAACCCCTGTATACCAAATTTTGTCAAAATCGGAGTTGCCACAGGTTTCTAGAAAATTACCTCTATCTCTTGTAATACTCAAGATACCCTGCAATTAAAACAAAATCTGGACACCCTGTACATATTAAAATATAGGCCTTAATACATAAAATGAAAACAACAAGGAAACACTGCTTTGTTCCGAATTGCAAAACAAGATGTAGGTCAATGAGAGAGAGAAAAATATTGGGTCCCAGCGAGATATCTCTTTTTAAAGCTCCATCGGTAAGTATTAATTTGTAAAATATTTATTTAGTACTATTTCAATGTTTTTAAGTGAAAGTCGCGTTAAACAGATCTCCTATTTGTGAGTGTAATGCAGAAAATAACAAAATCCCAGTGAATCTTAAAAACCTCTGATTTGATCTGCCCAACCGATGGGATTAATATTTGAAAATGCCTTATGTAAAACTTCTCGCTTGCTGGTAATCTCGTGGGCACCCGGTATACATAACTTTTTCCAAATATACCTTTTTTATGTAAAATATGTTGAAGAATAATAATTTATATCTAAAAGTGACATACAGAGTGGCTAAAAAAATTATTTCGTTTTTAATTTGTGCAAGATACCGCAGGTGGCGCCCCTAGAGTTTACAATAAAACTGAGGACAGATTATTATTTTTCACCTTCCAAAACTTCATTTATCTTTAGCATTTAGCATTAATTATTTAATTAACAATACATACAATAAGAAAATTATTTATAAAAAACTAAAACCAAAATGAACTGTTGACCTCCTGTATCTCTGAAATCATCTATTTTGGACTAATGTTGGGTTAGGATCATCCTATATTTCCATCAAGAGCTTCTATTTCTATTCTATTTATATTTTTTTAACACGCTTTTATTAACTTGGGTTGTAACTATCTATCAATCTATCCATCTGGCTGCCTATGTAACGGAATCTTTGAGCCTAATTTTAACCAACTTCCAGCTATTCGATTTCTTTGAAACTTTGCACACGTATTAAGGAAACATGACAATGCAATAATCTGCAAACAGTATCCCGTTATCTTTTTTGGATCGCCAGGAAAAAAAATTCCCATTATATTATAAAAACAACACCTAGGATGCCATCTGTTGGCAACATTTCAAACTTTGCTATTAAATGAAGAAGAAATTTTTTAGTTTTTACACAATTTGGTTAGTTGCACCATTGGTGTTCAACTTTTATGAACAATAAAAATTAATAAGTTCTTTTACACAATTGGGTTAGTTGCACCATTGGTGTTCAATTTTTATGAACAATAACAGTTAATAAATGCCGTTAACACGCTTTTTATTAACTTGGGTTGTAACTATCTGGCTATGTAACGGAATCTTTGAGCCTAATTTTAACCAACTTCCAGCTATTCGATTTCTTTGAAACTTTGCACACGTATTAAGGAAACATGACAATGCAATAATCTGCAAACAGTATCCCGTTATCTTTTTTTGGATTGCCAGGAAAAAAATTCCATTATATTATAAAAACAACACCTAGGTTGCCATCTGTTGGCAACATTTCAAACTTTGGCTATTAAATGAAGAAGAAATTTTTTAGTGGGTTGCAATATATTGGCAACGGTCCAAACATTGCCTGATTGCCATCTGTTAACAAAATTTCAAACTTTGCTACTTAATGAAGAAGAAATTAGTTGCAACTGTTGGAAAATTTTAAAATTTGAGCAATATCACGTGTAACTGAAAATGGCACAATG
>JACEGR010009623.1:0-25036 GCA_014170235.1 Listronotus bonariensis
AGTAATTCGCTGCCCTGCCAAATAAGTCACTGCTTTACTTTCTAATAAAAACAAATCCAGAGATTTTGAAATTTAACCTGTTAAAATTGTTGACATTGTCTGTCATCAGCACTTGTCAGATATTGAATTATTGTTAATTTAGTATAAATCCATTCCCATTTTAAAATGTTAAATGAATATGAAAATGGAATCAAAAAGGCAGCTGACCTTGCGTGTGCCTCACTTCTGCCAGACAAATCTAAAGAGAGGTACCATCAAACATATAAATCGTTTTCTGAATGGCTTGCTACAAAAAATGTGGGGCGGATTGACGAGAATGTGATGTTGGCGTATTTTCAAGAAAAATCCGAGTCTTTATCACCACCAACCCTCTGGTCTGTATATTCCATGCTCAAGTTAACAATTTCCGTATACAAAAATCAAGAAATCAAAGTTACTTAGCAATGACAGTAATAGCCATTATGGGAGTGGCTGGGGCATGCCGGACAGACGAAATATACAGAATGAAGCTAAGGGATGTAGGAATAAGAAATGACGTGGCTATAGTAAAAATAGTGGAGTCTAAAAATAAAGTTAAAAGAAACTTTGTAGTAACCAACGATGAAGGCTCAGTTCCTTATGTCAGATTTCTACAGGAATATATTAAGCTGAGACCAAGGAATGCTCTAGATGAGCGCTTATTGTATCGTTATGAAAGAGGTAAATGTGTTAATCAAGTAATTGGAAAGCACACTATTTCAAATGTAACTAAAGAAATTGCGAAGTTTTGAAGCTTGAAGACATCAGTAGATACAATGGCCATTCTTTTAGAAGAACGTCAACTACGTTCCTTGCCAATGCTTCGAATGTCGATATTTTGGACTTAAAAAGGCATGTAGGTTGGAAGTCTTCTTCTGTTGCGGAAGGATATATTGCTGAATCCTATAGTAATAAGGTGGAAATTTCAAAGAAGATTTTACACGAAATTCCTACCAATATTTCCTCTAATGAAGTAACAGTGAAAAATATGAATATTAACGTAGTTAAAGGTGATAACGATACCCCAACAACAAATTTAAAAACTGTTAATTAAAGTATTATTCCTCCAATTTCTTTTGCTAATTGCTCAAATTGCACAATTACTTTTAATGTCAATACCTAAGCTAGTTTTTTAAAATATTTTGTCATAAATTAGATACTTTTTATAAATAAATCTTAATATTTCCCACAAGCATATTTTCTTTTTTTTACTCTTACTTTTTTGTCCAGGCGCTGAAAATATTACTTTCGTAGCTAGCAACGCTTAGCAACCAGGTAACACGAAGGTTCTCTTTCGTTTTCATTCGCGTTGCTAGGACCACAAAGTTTTCTTATTTATACAGTAGTAGAAAAATAAATTTTATTGTTTATTAAAAAATATATAATTGTAAAACCTTTTTTTTCAAGAAATGAAATCTCTTATGTTTGTTTTATGCTCTAGAAATATACAATATAGAGCGGCTTTTACAATGTCGTGTTAGCAAACGCAGAGTTAAATAATTATGTGGTTGAAATCTGAGCTAAATTTTAAAAGCTGTCAAATGTCTTGTTGCCTAAATTTGCCAAATACGGTTCGCTTCTAGGATAGGATTGACTCGTCATTGATAAAGCCGCTCATATTGGATTTTAGTTAAACGAAACAAGATAAGAAAATAAAAGAAACATAAAAGGTGTATTTTTATTTGCTTAATCTAAAGTGAATTTTTAAAAAATCGTTTACATTTTACAGTCAGTGGCGTATCATTTTTTTGTTAAAAATATTCGTTCAGAAGCCGCTTGAGACGTCAATGGACTTTTCTACAACCAACATTTGTTTCCATTTTAGGGAAGAGAGCGAAACTTACGATAGCTTTTTCTCGGAAAATGAATTTCAGGAAAAATGTTTACACGAAAAAAGTTATATTGTGACTTTAAAGATGCGTCCATAAAATATTTGTTACTAAATTTTGAAAGACTCTGTATACCAACAAAGCAGAACAAAAACTGAAACTAAAACAAACCGGTAGGATTTGTGTAAGTTAGAAACTCTTACTAAACCTTTCCTAAAAGCGGCTCAAAACTTTCTCGGAATCAATTTTCCCCAGAAATGTTTTCCTAATCTCTTGTTTTCCATGGTGTTTTCGAAAGTTCGATCAATAAATTGTGTAATAATCGAGTTTTTTAATTAAGAGAGTTCGTCCCGTTCGTTAAAATAAATTAGGTGATTTTGACAGTTTGGGTTATTTGGTTAAAAATTACACTAGTGGAAAAAGTTAAAGTATACAAAAAAGTTTTTAAATTTTTTCAGTTTTTTATGTGGCTGTATTTCGCCTTAAAAGTGTTGTACTGGAATTATAAAGGAATCATTTTAAGGCTTTAAGTTTCTAGTTTTAGGATCTTACAATAAAAAAAATTAAGCAGATGCGCCCCTTATCTCTTTTTTTTTTCTTTATTATCGGGGCATAATTCAACAGTAGAGGCATCTTTGCCGCTTGAACAACGTACGATAGAGAGAAAAAATGGGTCTAGTACCTTTTTAACACGCTTTTATTAACTTGGGTTGTAACTATCTGGCTGCCTATGTAACGGAATCTTTGAGCCTAATTTTAACCAACTTCCAGCTATTCGATTTCTTTGAAACTTTGCACACGTATTAAGGACCCATGACAATGCAATAATCTGCAAACAGTATCCCGTTATCTTTTTTGGATCGCCAGGAAAAAAAATTCCATTATATTATAAAAACAACACCTAGGTTGCCATCTGTTGGCAACATTTCAAACTTTGCTATTAAATGAAGAAGAAATTTTTTAGTGGGTTGCAATATGTTGGCAACGGTCCAAACATTGCCTGGATTGCCATCTGTTGGCAAAATTTCAAACTTTGCTACTTAATGAAGAAGAAATTTTTTAGTGATTTGCAATCTGTTGGAAAAATTTTAAAATTTGCTACTCTTGTTCATTAAAAAAATTTTTTCGCCATTTTGTCAAGAGTAGCAGAAACTAAAAATGAAAAATAATTAATAGTTTAAAAAAACTAAAAAACACGCTTTTATATGCAACCGAACTAAAAATTAGAAAATAATTTTTCATTAAAAAAATATTGTCATTTCATAGTAAAAAGCGTGGGGTGATAAATATATTAAATGTTATAATTATTATATTTGCAAATATCTATGATGGAAAAGTTATGAAAAAATAGTAAAATGCACCCCACGCTTTTTACTATGAAATGACAATATTTTTTTTAATGAAAAATTATTTTCTAATTTTTAGTTCGGTTGCATATAAAAGCGTGTTTTTTAGTTTTTTTAAACTATTAATTATTAACACGCTTTTATTAGCTTGGGTTGTAACTATCTATCTATGTAACGGAATCTTTGAGCCTAATTTTTACCAACTTCCAGCGATTCAATTTCTTTGAAACTTTGCACACGTATCAAGGACCGATGACAATGCAATAATTTAAAAACAGTATCCCGTTATCCTGATTAGAACCGCCAGGATAAATAAATTCCTTAATACTACTCTTGACAAAATGGCGAAGGAATTTTTAGTGAATAAACTGGAGCATTTATTTTTTTAAAACTAATTGATATATCGAACTAAAAAATGAAAAATAAATAATAGTTTAAAAAAACTAAAAAAACACGCTTTTATATGCAACCGAACTAAAAATTAGAAAATAATTTTTCATTACAAAGAGTTTGTCACTTCAGAGTAAAAAGCGTGGGGTGCATTTTACTATTTTTTCATAACTTTTTCCTCATAGATATTTGCAAATATAATAATTATAACATTTAATATATTTGTCACCCCACGCTTTTTACTATGAAATGACAATATTTTTTTAATGAAAAATTATTTTCTAATTTTTAGTTCGGTTGCATATAAAAGCGTGTTTTTTTAGTTTTTTAAACTATTATTTATTTTATTGCAATCTTGACTTGGTTTTTTAATGGAACCACCGCGAAAGTACACTCTTTTAAATAAAAAAGAATTTTTAAAATCGGTCCACAAACGCCAGAGTAATCGCGTAACATCACAGAAAAAAATACAGGCGAATTGAGGACCTCCTCCTTTTTGAAGTCAGTTAAAAAGTACTTTTAAATTTAAAGAATTACTACGTTTATATCGAATAGTTGAAGCTGGCTTAAAAACAAAGCGGCTTTGAAGCGAGTTCCAAGTCTACGTGTTTATTTCGGTGGCTTGAAAGTCGATTGAAAATCGAGGTCAAGCACATTTCAGGCCATCGTCGTACGCATGCGGCAGTTTTGCATCCAACTTCACAGTAGACATCAAATGAAAAACAAACCTCACTTTTTATTTCGTCCCGTTTTGTGTGCAGTTGTTGGTGTGAGCGTGTTTTAAAGTTTTTTCACTTGTTTTTCCACTCATATTTTGTATGAAAAAGTCAAAATCATATATGAAATTGACACTGATGACGTTCGAGGAAGCATACATCTGAAGTTAGGCAGTTATTAAGCCCCCTTCAGTCGTTTATATCGTGTTTCTAATCGGCTTCAGTGAAGTCAACCCTACTTATTTTTCAGACTTGACTCAAGCTAGCTTCAACTATTCGATATCGAGTGAATAAAACACCGACTTTGATCAAAGAACAAAATTTATTAACAGCCAAGTTGTATATAATTTATTTGAATAACTCAATATTGTTCCCCACTTTGACAATAAATAAATTACTGTGTATTTTTAGGGTTTTTCCAGAATTTAAGTTTTACTCTTAGAGATAATAGAGACATTTTGCACCCCTTATTTTGCAATTCCGTTGTGGTTAACGATATTCTAAGACTGCGCAGTAACGCAAACATGAGCCGTTATCGTTATTAACCATACCGGACATACGGATGAATACCGAAGAGCTTATCGTTATCGTTATTGTTAAACTGCGTGGTTGCCGGATTGTAGAAATTTTAATATGAATTATTTAAAAGATTAAAATTTTCATGCCGTATTAATTAAAATATCATTTATACATAGGCTCTCATTAGCGAAAAATTTATAGCAGTAGTAAAAATCAAATTAATTGAGTTTTGGTTTTAAGTGGACTGTAAATTCTTTATTTGGGAGCGCTGATACCTTGCGTACTTGTCTTTCCAAGAAAGATTACCCAGTCTGGATGTTATAAAAAATAATAAATAAAAAATGTCTTTTGTGATTTAATTTTACTTTCCTTTTGTCTTGGTACTTACCACAAATTCCAATTGTTGGAAGGGGTTGTAGGAGTAGCTTAAATCACAGCATCACAGCACAGCAAATTTACTTAATTAAGTTTATTTATAACATAACTCGATCGGCCGTAGTATCGCACATAGACTTTTTCGAGTTCGATTCGGAATGTGTAAATTTTTCGGTTCCACAAAACCATCAGCTGGTTTTATTTTTTGCTACCTTTTTGTTCAGGATCGCAAATTATGGTACGAAATAACGGATTAAAAAAGCATTGGTAGGAAAAGTATTGTGGGTTGCCAAGACGTAGAACAAATGGTTAAGTATTAAATGACTATACCAGGCAGATCGAAATTCAGTTAGTTTAAAGAAGCAGTAAATTTAATGAAATAATAAAAATAAAAAAATAGAAAGAAGTAAATTATAATTAATACTAATAATAATACTATACAAGGAGTGGAAACCTAACACAAATAGTGTTAAGAAATTAAAACGGACTTGCACTTTTACGGATATTCTAAATCAGTAATTAATTTAGATGTTACAATCTGGCACACTTGCTTTTTATTCTACTACCAAATCTAACCTTACTTTTTGTGTTTTGCTTATACTGTATTGTTTGCATCAACTTTAAAAAACGAAATTAACAGAAGTGTTTGCATATGTTTAAATATCAATTTATATCTTATGAAGAATAAAAGTAAATACGGATTTTTCGTTAACTTTAAAATCGGTGAACCACAGGCAAAAATAAGGTTATGTGTCGAAAGCGCAGACGCAAGATAAATTTCTTAAAAGAGGCTGCAAAATCTTTGTCTAAAACTGCTGCCGTAATCGTTATGTTTAATAACGATAACCATAAGGACGCCAAAAACGTCTGTTATTTTAGGAGGTGCAAAATGTCTCTAATATTCCCTTCTGACAAAACGATCATTAATAAAAACACTTTTTACTCTGTAAAATCTGTATCAGCTAATTTCTAAATGGAGCGGCGATCCAAACACAGATAAAACTGTAATTTTTTCTTTCTTTCCCGGTTAAAACTTTTTAATGAAAATATTTTCCATCGATGGTTTTAATCTGTTGGTGTTTCCAAATGGAATTGGCTTATAATCCTTACTTGGTTGCTTTGTTAAGGGAAATTAATAAATGAGAAAAAGTATTTTTCCACGACCGTTAAAAAACTGCTGCTTTTTTAATCGTTAACATAAAGTTAAAGTACTCCATTTTAGTACACTACATGAAGTGTTAAAAAAGTAACTTTTTTAACACTTTAAAGCTTTTTTCACGCTTTGAATTAGTGTTTTGTTTCAATGCCTACTACAATAAACTTAAATATCAATTTATGCAATGTAACAGTGAACACGACATCAACTGAACCAAACAGTCAAGTTACCTTTGATTTCGTCATTATTTTTTTAGTTCATGTGTCACTTGTTTTAACATTTGACAGTTTGCAAATAAATTTATTAGAAATTATTGAAAATTAATAGCAATAATGAATTTGGATGACTAAGAAATTAAAAGGAATTTATACTGTTTTAGTATTATTTTTGCAAATAGTAGGTACATGCAATTTTCTAAAATTAAATAATAAGTACATAGTTATGTAGAGAATAATTGTCTTTTAATAAATAAAAAAATAAATAAATAAGGAGGCTATGACTTTTTGTTGCAATATAATGGCTGTGCTGCAAAAATTAAAATTAATAGGTTTAGATAAATTAAACATGTATAAAGTGGTGTTTTAGAAAATTTTCATACGGTCGTGGAAAAAATATAGTATGTAACACATGCATAAAGTATCTTTTTTTACTTATGGTCAGAGACAAGAATGAGACGAGCAACTAAATGTAAATAAATTATCCGAGAGAGAGAGAGATAGCTGCTGGGCCTTCCTTGTCTATCTTCAAGGAAGGTAAACGCAAAAGGCGCGTGAGTCGACTTTATCGTTTGCCCGCCAAATTCAAATTATATAGCTGTGCTATTTTTGCTCTTAATGTTAGGTACTTGTTTTTGTTTCCTATTATTATAAAATATTGGGGTTTAGTTCAATAATTACACACATCTAATTAAAAATGTCATTTATTTGGTTTTTATAAAGATTTTTTCTTACAGATAACCATATCAATATTACCTTAAATTATCTGTTGAAAAGCAATAAAAGTCAATATTCAAAGTCCAATTAAAGGTAAAAAACCACGAAACACACAATAAATCACAGAAAATGTAAACAAACTGTCCAAACAAATCGGCCATTGAAAAATATCAAACACAAAAATATCGAATAACATTTCGGCGTGACTGCCTGCGGCAACGTTGTCAAGTTAAAAATATTCGATTCATGGTATATTTTCTTTCTCTTAATTAGATGTGAGCCAAAACAGGACATTAAAGTTTACATGCAGAAATTGTAAACAAATTGGCAACCAGGGCAAAGCGATGATTGCTCCATCTACGATAGCCTGCCATGATGAAAGACAAAGACATATTTATTGGAACTTGCGTTAAACCAGAAAGAGATAAATACAATGGACAAATTGTTAGGACCAGTTACTCGTCTCATTGTTGTCTCTGTCATGGGATAGCCGCACTCGCCTGACGGCTCGTGCTGCCAAACTTCCCATTCGTAAAAAAGTATCACTTTATGCACTTGTTACATAAATTACTATTAAGTTATTAACATAGGTACAGGGTGGAACCTTTTCGTTGACTTTGCAGGGTATAGCGAAAACTAAAAGAGATAGAACAAATCTGATTGCGCAATCTCAATTTTGATTTATAAAACGAATTTAGTGGAGAAAGTACATCATGACTCTTTGTTTGACCTCCGGACAATGCGGACGTGCGTAGAGGACTACAAAGTTCTTCCCGGAGTAACGGTTAGAGGTGCCGTACGGACGTTTTTACCTTCGGGGATCAAGGAAAGATTCACGCTAAATTGACGGCATCTTTTTCTCGATCTAAGCGCTGTGAGCGAAGATTCCTATAAGCTGATGGTATCCTGTTTGGTGGTGAACACGAGGTATTTCTCAAATGGCGGGAAATAGATGAGCGTGCCATGGGAACTGTCAGTAGTGAAAGTGAAGGTTATACGTAACACCAGGAGCAGATCTTGGTTTGACAGCCGACATTTTATGCATTGCATCGATTGTTGAATTATTTGTTTTCTTTTTGGAATTTCTGGGAGCTACGAGCTCGATTTTCCGCCGACGAGGCCCTGGAAAGCATAGTCTCAAGGAGGAGAGTGGTGGATTAGACCTGAAGGGACCAAAACCAAGAAAAAAAAAATAGAATAGAATAGAATAGAAAGTACATCATGGCTAACTTGATTCGTTTTAAAGGGACAGTGTTTTTCAAATTTTGTCAATTTGGCGAGGCACTTATAATTCGCTAGATATTAGAGATAGAAAAAAATGCAAATAAAAAGGGATTTTTACGTAGAATTTAGTGGCGTACCTATATTTTCTCTATTGACTTTTATTTTAAAGTTATAACACAACGTTAGGTATTTTTAATGGAACACCCTGTATATTTTACCATCAGTTAAAAGGTCTAATCTTAAAAATACAACATAAATACATTTTTTAAACTTTGTCCAAGAAATTATTTTCTAATCTTGTTTCTTTTTTTCTAGGTAAGTTTCAAAGTCAATATATCTGGTAAATTCGTAAGAACTTCTTCAAGTGGGTAAGACAAACTTTATTAATATTTTTGGTTTAAAATCAATACGTAAGTCCTCCTTTACTAAATAACTGGTTTATTATCTATTGATTCTTCAAAATATTTTTCTTTATAGCAAAATTTAAAAGCAAAAATACAGTTTAAACCCCTAGTAACCTCAATAATCATTCCCTTAATATTTATTTTCTGTAAGCTTTTAGAAGCGTCATAAATATTTAAATATTTAAAACACTCATTAAATTACGAACTTTAAACCCCTTACCCCTGGGTATTTACATAAAGCAAATCTTAAATACACATTTAAGCAAATAGGTCATTACGTTTAGTTTTTATAACTTTGAAATTTTTATACAGGGTTATTTTTTAGGTTGATACTTTCTTTTTAACACTGTATAAAGGGCAAAAAATAGAAGACATTTTCAAATAAAATTATGTCCAAAAATGCTTTCTTTCCGAGATACAGGGTGTTAACCCAGCAAACACTATTTGCCGGCAATGTACATTTTCATATTGGCGTTGATGGTAAAGCATTGGCAATTGGTGGCAATATTATGCCAACATCTAATACGCATTAAAAAGTTAACCCTAATAAATAATAGTTTAAAAAAACTAAAAAACACGCTTTTATATGCAACCGAACTAAAAATTAGAAAATAATTTTTCATTAAAAAAAATATTGTCACTTCATAGTAAAAAGCGTGGGGTGCATTTTACTATTTTTTCATAACTTTTCCATCATAGATATTGGCAAATATAATAATTATAACATTTAATATATTAAGCACCCCACGCTTTTTACTATGAAGTGACAATATTTTTTTAATGAAAAATTATTTTCTAATTTTTAGTTCGGTTGCATATAAAAGCGTGTTTTTTAGTTTTTTAAACTATTATTTATTTTTCATTTTTTAGTTCGATATGCATTTATGTATGTATAAAAGTTTGGAATGTTGCCAACAGATGGCAACCCACTAAAAAATTTTTTTCGCCATTTTGTCAAGAGTAGCAAAGTTTTTCAGATGGACTTTCTGAAAATAACCTAATATAAAATTTGAGTAAAATCGATTCAGATCGAACTTTTGAAATGGCCGGTGGGTGGTACCACTGGGACGTACAGGTGACAGATGACACTTGGTGGTATCAAGCAGTGGTTATAATAATATAATGGAATTTTTTTCCTGGCGATCCAAAGCAGGATAACGGGATACTGTTTGCAGATTATTGCATTGTCATGGGTCCTTAATACGTGTGCAAAGTTTCAAAGAAATCGAATAGCTGGAAGTTGGTTAAAATTAGGCTCAAAGATTCCGTTACATTCATAGCCAGATGGATAGATAGTTACAACCCAAGTTAATAAAAGCGTGTTAAAAACACCCAATTGCCAATAAATTTTACATTCAGGCGAATTGCCGGCAAGCATACAAAAATGTCGGCATACCAATCCTGATTAAATAAAGCAAGCGTTTTTGTTGCAGGCTAATAAATATTGGATTTTGAAGGCAAACCTTCAACCCATATTCATACTTTTCAAACCATATTATTAACATTGGTATTTAACTAACATTAAAGCAATTTTTTTGATCTGTTTTATTTATAATGGCGGCTAAACAACATTATTTTATGTTTTTTTACATAATTTAAAGGAAAGGGCCTTTTCATAACATTTTATTATTAACAATCATGCAAATAAAAATTAGGTCAAACAAAATGTTTATTATGTATTTTGGAGCGAATAAAAATAAAATGATGGTAAAATTAGCTACGTTAATTTCGACCGAAGGTGACCGCTTTGTGCATTTGTTTTTACGTGGTTTTCTAGCTTTTTAGTTTCTTTTTAAAGAAAAGAGTTTTTAATAGATATAATTAAATGTATTCATTACCTAATAAGTGTTGTGTTGTGTGATTAATTGGTGATAGCTATTCGAGAAGGCAAGATATTCAAGTAGACTGTTAGAAGCTGTAAACATTTTGTTTAAAACTTTATTAAAAGTTTTAAAGACGTGTTAATAAAAATATTATATATATTTAATAGTTTTTTGACATACCGATAGATGGCGTAATGGACAATAAACTACTACGTTTCTGCAATATCTTCGCTTTTTATCGTCTAAAACGTACCCATTAGACAAAAATAATTCGAGAGCGGTCTGCGGTAGGTGATCTCACTTAGCTTTGAAAGAAATATCTTCGGTTAGTGTAAAAATCTGCATCTCCAAGTTGGACAGTGTTCCGAGAGATGGTACTTTGCATTGCAAGGAATTTGCATGCAGTAAGGAGTTTTTTCCTATTTTCATTTTCAAATGAAATATCGTATCATTTTAGTTTTTTAAAAAAAGTATATGTGACAATTTTCGTCAATAAGACGTCAGCTTGCTGCTTGGAAATATCTGCATTTCGTGTCTTTTTGTTATCTTTTTGCCAATAACTTATTAATGATGGATGCCATCATCTTAAACGCATTTTTTTGCCAATAACTTATTAATGACGGATGCCATCACTTTATCTGCAACACGTGGCCTAATAACTGCCAATTGCCCACTTTCGCGTCTTTTTGATACCTTTTTGCCAATGCCTTGCCATTAAAGAGTGTGCAACGCCGGCAAAAAATGTTATATGGGAAAGTTGTAAGGAAAAAATGCCTTTTTTATTATAACTTTCCTATACCACTCCAGATATTTCCACAGTTTGGTAAACTTTTTTTAAACATTTAAATTAAATAAAAAATTTAAAAGTTAACTATTATTTAGGTCCAGGGTTTGGAGAAAAATATATTTTGCTTGTTACATGACTAAGTTTACATCGTAAAAGTCCAATCCGATTAGACGGATCGCATTGAACCCATTACTGTGCCCATCGTCCTATAATTTATCGAATGCAGATAATCCGGTTCTATTCTATTTCTATTTTTTTCTTGGTTATTGTCCCTTCAGGTCCAATCCACCACTCTCCCCTTCCGGAAAATGCTTTCCAGGGCTTCGTCGGCGGAAAATCTGGATAATCGAGCTCGTAGCTCCCAGAAATTCCAAAAAGAAAACAAAAGTAATTCTACAATCGATGCAATGCATAAATTGTCGGCTGTCAAACCAAGATCTGCTACTGGTGTTACGTATAACCTTCACTTTCACTACTGACACTTCCCATAGCACGCCCATCTATTTCCCGCCATTTGAGAAATACCTCGTGTTCACCACCAAACAGGATACCATCAGCTTATAGGAATCTTCGCTCACAGCGCTTAGATCCAGAAGAAAGATGCCGTCAATTTAGGGTGAATCTTTCCTTGATCCCCGAAGGTAAAAAATGTTCGTACGACACCTCTAGCCGCCACTCCGGGAAGAACTTTGTAGTCCTCTACGCACGTCCGCACTGTCCGGAGGTCAAACAAAGAATCAGAGATAATCCGGTTATAAATTCTTTTAAATTTGACAAATAAAAGTACATATAATGACAAAGAAAGCAAACAAATAAAAATAAACTTCTAACCTTACTTTTTTGGTGTTTTTTTAATTAAATTTATTTAATTCCAGAAAATAAAGACAAAATAATAACGCAAACCACTAAAGAAACACTATCACAATATTTTAGAAAATATTTATGCTATTTTGTTTCCCACTATTTCGTTTCTACACTTATCAGCTGTTTTACTTAACTGTGATTTTTCAAACCTCTTCAAAAACCGTGACCGTGACAACAAATTTAACCTGCGATTGGACTGAACTCAATTTAAATCGCCTAAAAAACAGGATTGACCTATGGCGTTCAATCTAATCCCTTATAGTAAATTCATGCAACAGGCACATGGAGCGAGTAATTCTTATTTCGCTCGGTACCAGTGCCCGGATTTTTAACTTCTCGATAGGTGACGACTCGGTCGGTATCGAGTTCTCGATATCCCTTTCAAAACCTATCGGCCTTATTTTCTCATCTGTTTTTACGTAAATAATAAATAGGATAAAGACTTATTTAATAAGGATAGTGTCTAGTTATGGAACTCGGGAGATATCGACTCGGAATCGAGTTTCAAATAAGTTAAGAATCACCATTCGGTAGCGACTCGATACATTACGTCTCAACACTGCGGTTAAGAATCCGCCTGCAGTTCACTTAAAATTCGAACCAGCTTGGTGCCAGTTTACTTTTGCAAGAGCAAAGCCTTATTTTCAGAACTATTCTATTTCTATTTTTTTTTCTTGGTTTTGGTCCCTTCAGGTCCAATCCACCACTCTCCCCTTCCGGACTAAGCTTTCCAGGGCTTCGTCGGCGGAAAATCTGGATAATCGAGCTCGTGGCTCCCAGAAATTCAAAAAGAAATCAAATAATTCAACAATCGTTGCAGTGCATAAATTGTCGGCTGTCAAACCAAGATCTGCTGCTGGTCTTACGTATAACCTTCACTTTCACTACTGACAGTTCCCATGGCACGCCCATCTATTTCCAGCCATTTGAGAAATACCTCGTGTTCACCACCAAACAGGATACCATCAGCTTATAGGAATCTTCGCTCACAGCGCTTAGACCCAGAAGAAAGATGCCGTCAATTTAGCGTGAGTCTTTCCTTGATCCCCGAAGGTAAAAAACGTTCGTACGACACCTCTACCCGCCACTCCGGGAAGAACTTTGTAGTCCTCTACGCACGTCCGCACTGTCCGGAGGTCAAACAAAGAGTCTCTTCTCATTTTCAGAACTATGTCGTATCGCCAGCAACAATGAGGGGACCAATGGGAGCTAAGATTTTTTGACAGACTTCCCTCACTCTTTTGTCGCCAGCGACAGCCTCTTGAGTTGAATTTTTAAAAACGTGTCGCCAGCGACAATTATGGTGTCGCGGCGACACGGTTCTTGTCGCAGAGACACGGTCCTTGTCGCGACAGAGCATAATTATGTTGTTCCCCTACAACGACACGGCGGAGGGTATTGTCGCTGGCGACACGAAGTAGTTCTGAAAACAAGGTTCAAGAGCAAACCGATAAAATGCGCATTGTCACCGAGCTCGTTCAGTTCCCTTCTGCGGCACCGCCAATAACAACGGTTCCAAAAAGTTCGAATTCTCAGAGTGTAATATCAGCACCGTGAATACGAGAACTGATCGCTCAGAGTGCGGGCAAATTTATTAAACACGCACTTGTATTGCTCGACAAAAGAACTCTTCTTCGTGAATATGAAAATTTGCACTGCACTGCCAGAGTTTGAGCTTAGTGCGCACTGGGGCGACTACGTAAATTCACTATTACTTAATCTAAAACGTGTATATCGCAAGTTTTATCCGATCGGTTGAATCGGATTCAGTATAACGATGTACCCTTAGTTTATGATGGTATTATTATTTACTTATAACATTTGCCTCACCTGAAAAAAAGCCACCGGCCGTACCTGACACTTTGTATATTTATTTATATAATTGTGTCTTATTTTTAGAAAAAAAGCCTTTACAAAGGTTAATTTCCCATCTGCAAAGCCATTTTCCAATTAAATTCTTTTAATTAAGCATCAAAGCAGTCCCAATGGCTCAATTGGTCTTTCTTTCGACGACCATTATAGCCTTTGTCCTGCATTTTCAATTAAGGCTCCCCGTCGAAGTCAAAATCCATTCTCCTCCGTAAGGTGTAGGGATGGCAACGATATATCGATAATTTTCAAATTTCGATATATCGGAACTCGAATATCGATAATCTTTATCGATATTTAACTCGATATATCAATATTGAATATTTTCGACATTTGTGGTAAATGAGACAAAATTAAAAAGCATTTTTTTACTTAAATTTTCAAAACTGAAAAATTTTGTACAGATAAATTTAAAAAAAAACAACGTATTAAGCTAATTTTTACTATTATGCCGTATTTGTTATCTTACTACTTATTAAGACAAAAAAATAAAGAAAAAACATGTTATATAAAAAATACAGTGCATTTCTTTAATGTCCCCCCCTTTTATTTTTTAAACGGATCAATTTTAAAAATTAAAACTTTAAGATATAAAATGAATGCATAAATACTATATTTTAGAGAGAAATTGGCAGATGAAAATTTCAATATGGCGGCTGGGCGCCATCTTGAAAAAAAAAAGTTAAAGGGAAAGGGGGTCTTGTGGCATATCATTTTAAAGCTCCTGAGGAGTAATGTATAACCCCAGAATTTAAAGTCAATATCTTCATCTAATACAAAATGACGGTACTTTAAAAATTTCCT
The DNA here is from genome assembly GCA_014170235.1 of Listronotus bonariensis. NCBI lineage: Eukaryota > Metazoa > Arthropoda > Insecta > Coleoptera > Curculionidae > Listronotus > Listronotus bonariensis. Next base: position 15,057 of record JACEGR010009623.1, read on the forward strand.
AAATACCTGATTTGGATGGCCATATTTCCAAAACTAATAAAGCTAGATGTCCCTAATGCGGTGTATTTTTGAAGCTATTTATGTATCAAGGGCGTTACTAGGACTATAATGCCCCGAAGGTCAGAAATAGCCCGAGGGCCTCTGGCCCGATGGCTAGATTTCGACCTGATGGGCATTATAGTCCAGTAAAGCCCGTGGTGCATACTAATGCTTTATGTTTTACCCAAAAAGAGTTTTTCAATGACTAATTACATTATTTATTCGCAATATAAAAAATAAGTTGCACCTGTACCTGTATACGTAAGTAAATAATGACTGGTGTTAAGTTTGACTTTGATGTTTCTATCAGTTAGTCAGTTGGCATTTTTATTTAACGATTTGCTCAAAATGGAAGAAATTCCAAAAATATAAGAGAAAAGGCCATAAAAGCGACCGAAAATCTTTTGCCAGTTAAATCAAGGCAACAGTATGATCGGGAGTATAGCATATTTGGTATTTGGAAAGATGCGAACGCAATTCTTCAAATAACCGAAACCGTTTTAATGGCATATTTTCAGGAACTGGTAAGTTATTGATTTTATTTTAATACATATGTTTGTATAAACTTGATCTTTATTGTGAGAGAAATAAAATTGGATAAGCAATAAAATTTCCATATTGGCGCATTAGGGCATTATAAGCGGGCATTATCATAATGCCGCTTATAATGCCCTAGGTGTGATAGCAGGTATTATTGCTACCATAACATATTCCGTTTCTAAGGTATTACAGATCAATAATAGGTGGGTAAAACATAAAGATCGTTTTTATAGGTAAAACTGGTGATAATATACAGGGTAGAAAAAAGTATATATTTTATTAATGAAGCACCCTGCGTGTTATATTACCATTAAAAAGATCTTTAAAATAGCTTTAGAAAAATACCACATTAATTACATCTAACTTTATTAGTTTCGAAACATGGCCATCAAAATTAAGTATTTAGGTAATTTGTAATGTACCGCCATTTTGTATTGAGTAAAGCTATTGACTTTATATTCTGGGGTTATAAAGTATTCATCAGGAGCTTTAAACGGATGTATTACAAGACCCCCATCCTATGTAATTTTTTCCCAAGATGGCGCCCAGTCGCCGTCTTTAAATTTTCATCTGTCAATTTCACTCTAAAATATGGTATTTATGCATTAATTTCATATTCTAAAGTTTTACTTTATTATATTGATCCGTTTAAAAAATAAAAGGAGGGGGACATTAAAGAAATTCACTGTATATCCATTTTTTTCTCCCTAAATATTGATATATAGCCCTTCGATATATCTAATAATCGATATTAGCCAAAACGTATTTTTCCCCTTCTAATTTATACACTTTATATGTGTCCCAAATCCGACCTCCCTAGGAATATTGTTCTCATATCTGGGGCATGGCGTCCCCACAACCCTAAGCATTCTTGATTCTACTCAAAGAAGAGCTATTCGTCTCATTAATGATCCTTCACTTACAGAAAGGCTTCCTTCTCTTGCCCATCGTCGGGTTGTGGGGGATTTATCGCTTTTTATAGGTACTTCCACGACTTTTGCTCTGAAGAATTGTCCAGTATAGTTCCTCCACTAACGGTTCCCAGCAGAGAAACTCGTGGTTCCGCGCATATGCATCCCTATACGGCCCAACTGGACAAGCCCCGAACTTCCCACTTTGTTTGTTCTTTTATCCCTAGAGTTTCTAGATTCCCCCAAATCTTCAAGTATTTAAGTCCCGTATCAACAAACTCCCTCTTACGTCGCTTAAGACACCCACGGTACGTTAGTATTTAGGCTTTTAGCCTTCGTGGTTTGTCCAAAGATAAAAAAACGATATTTATCGATATCGATGATTTTTTCGTTTTGACATCCCTAGTAAGGGGCCGGCGGACGGACCTTTCATCACGCCGCCCGCTGCCGTCTTATCTGAACTTGTCAGTCGGACCTTTATTTATTGCTTATTGGCCCGTCCACGTTCGCTTGTTCAAGAAAGATCGATCGGTTCGCCCGCTGATCGCGCGCTCTCCTTTTTTAATGCAGGAAATTAAAAGCTTGTAGTAATATTATGTTTTCGATTTTATCGGGATACGACTTGGAATGGCATAGGGGGTTTTGTGATATTATCAGAGGCGTCTCACCGTGAAAAGTTAGAATCGCGAGAAAGAAAGGTATATACTAGACCTATTTTTTTCCTCTCTACCGTACGTTGTTCGTTCGGCAAAGCTGCCTCTAGACAACTCAACTAAACCTTGGGGTAAAATTTACCCTTTTGACCGAACTAAAGAGAGAAGAGGTACTAGCAGTGTATTTTAGTATATATTTGCCGATTTAATGGTCATAATAATAAACAAAAAAGCGAAAAATAAACATTAAAAAAAAATACCGACTTCAAAAAAAAATAAACTTATTAAAAAGTTAAAGATAATAAAATAATTAATAGTTTAAAAAACTAAAAAAACACGCTTTTATATGCAACCGAACTAAAAATTAGAAAATAATTTTTCATTAAAAAATATTGTAACTTCATAGTAAAAAGCGTGGGGTGCATTTTACTATTTTTTCATAACTTTTCCATCATAGATATTGGCAAATATAATAATTATAACATTTAATATATTAAGCACCCCACGCTTTTAACTATGAAGTTACAATATTTTTTTAATGAAAAATTATTTTCTAATTTTTAGTTCGGTTGCATATAAAAGCGTGTTTTTTAGTTTTTTTAAACTATTAATTATTTTTCATTTTTAGTTCGTTATATCAATTAATTTTTTAAAAATAAATGTTCTCTTGAAAGGGAGCAACTATGATTTTGCCCAATATCAAAAACATTCCTATTTTCACTATATTCCCCTGTCTTTTGCACAAAATTCCTAATATAACAGTAAATTAGAACATACTATTTCATTAAGCAGCAAAAAGAAAATAACCAGCCCCTTTTTTATTAGTTCTGTGCTCCTGTATATCAAATTTGGTCAAAATGGGGTTGCTCCAACTTTCGAAACAATTACCCAATTTGCATAAATAAGACAAATATTTTTTTAAATATTACCTTTTTAAACTAAATTATAGGTTATGTGATTTAGGAACTATTTTGCTTACGAATGATTATTCTGGCTGCGGAGGACCATGTTAATTATTTATTTGCTTCTTGTATTTCAATTAAAGTGTATACTTTGTTTTTAATAGCTTAGTTTTCAACTTTAATTACACATTAAAGGAATTTTAGGTTGTTATGACTGAATTTTGTCAGATGTCAGATGGTAATACAGGTTTCTGTTTTATGACCGCCTGTTTTAAAAAACAAGTGAAGGTTATTCGTTCGTTAAAAAAACAGATGAAGGTTATACGCTCCCGGAACGAATACGTTCAGCGAACGAATGAGTTCAATTTAGCAGAATTGAGCCCCTGTCCCCAACCCGTCGGCAAATGTTGTCAAGTTCAATTATTCAATTGTCTAATCTGGCGCATCCGCCAGAACGTACGATTTTTCACTTTTCCGGTTTTCCTGGAAAATGCTGGAACTTAACGGGATACTGTTTTTAAATTATTGCATCTTCATTGGTCCTTGATACGTGTGCAAAGTTTCAAAGAAATCGAATAGCTGGAAGTTGGTTAAAATTAGGCTCAAAGATTCCGTTACATAGATAGACAGATGGATAGATAGTTACAACCCAAGTTAATAAAAGCGTGTTAAAAGAAGACAGGTAATAACATATGTGGTAAACCATACACAATATTAATAACTAAATAAACAAAAGCTTTTTATACTATTACCAAATGTTATTACCCGACTTTTTATTTTTCTTTTTACTTTTTAGTGAGTTTTACTATTTTTTTTAAGTCGGTTTAATTTTTTTAAATATTTATCGTTCAGTCATTTATACAGGGTGATTCAAAAATCGATCACGAAACTTAAGGGGTGATTCTACTTGACAAAATAAGGATAGAGCTTCATATATTTTTTTTTTTCAAAATGTCATTTGCTTTCGAGTTACAAGCCGTCAAAGTTCAATTTCTATTTTGTTTTTTTTCGCCATATTGCATTTATTTTTTAACCAATCCAGTTGATATTTATACACAAATCGAGCTTTGCAGGTTCTAAAATTTTAGAGGCACTTTACCTAAAACTTAAAATTTATTTACATCATAACTTTTATATTTTGACAGATATCGCAAAGCTGGGGGTGCCATTTTATAGACAATCAAAAACTTAAAAAATAAAGTACTCTTTATTAAAGTCGATAAACCTCACCGTTTAGGCACCAATCGACATCAAAGTTTTCATCAATTTCAATCAATATTACAAGATTCTATCATTTCTTGTTGTTTTAATTTTATCTTTAGTTAAATACACATACTTATGTTAAAAACGAGAGGAGGCAGGGAATCCCTCGTCTTCCACCGAGAGACCTCGAGTGGCTTTCGACAGTATAACAATTTACCTTTTTGTTTGAATTCATTTTTTTTTATGTAGTATCCAATTTAACCATGAAAAATCCTAACCAAAAGGCTAGGTTACAATACATCCTCAGCTGTATAGAAAATCGTTCGCGGTAAATAAAAATTCCGAACTAATAAATAACTAGACATGCGCTTTAAAACAATTCTAAACCAGTTCGGTTCTGGTTCAGAATCGGTTCATTACTAGACCCGCGAACAAAGCTAATATTTACTCAAATGCGCTACTATCAGAAAAAAACATGTTTTTAAAGTTTTGACAACCCTGTATACAAAACCAACATTTTCTCTTTATATTTTTTAACGTACAAATATTTTTATTAAGAATGACTTTTCCATATCACTCTTTATAATCTATTTTAGCAAAAAATAAATAAAAATTCCGTTTGTGAAAATAGTTATAAAATTTTATAACTTTAAACGGACGTGTCTCGCCTCTCTTATTTCTAGAATGTCAACTCCGGATAATAAAAGAAAATGGTATTGCAGTAAATTCTTTGAAAATGTCAACATAATCTAAACAGCTTTTAAGCAAAATGACTATGGCAATATTATATAAATCTAAAAGTATAGAGGGTACAAAACTTTATACAGGGATGATAAAAAATAATGCAAAATTTAACTATCCTAACATAACTAGGATTTTTTTATCTTTGGACAATCCACGAAGCCTGAAAGCCTAAATACTAACGTACCGTGGGTGTCTTAAGCAGGGTAAGAGGAAGTTTGTTAACACGGGACTTAAATACTTGAAGATTTGGGGGAAGGAAAGACCTCCGCTGGCAGCAGGTTCCACATCCTAGAAACTCTAGGGATAAAAGAACGAACGAAATGGGAAGTTCGCGGCCTGTCCAATTGAACCGTATAGGGATGCATACGCGCGGCACCACGACTTCCTCTGTTGGGAGCTACAAGAGGAGGGACTATACTGGATAATTCGTCGGAGCAGAAGCCGTAAAAGTATCTATAGAAGAGCGATAGATCTCCCACAGCTCGACGATGGGCAAGAGAAGGAAGTCTTTGAGTAAGTAACGGATCATTAATAAGACAAACAGCTCTTCTTTGAATGGCATCAAAATGCTGAGGGTTGTAGGAGATGCCATTCCCCAGACATGAGAACAATATTCCAGAGAGGGTCGAATTTGGGACACATACAAAGTGTATAGATTGGAAGGAGAAAAATACTTTTGGCTCGGAAAAGAAATCCAAGCTTTTTGAAGCCGCGGTGGCTATAGATACAATGTGTTTATGCCAGTTACGGTTATTCTCAAATGTGACGCCCACAAGGTTAAATGTGTCCCCGTTCTGCAAAACCTGGTTACTCATAAGCAAAGGATGATAATTGTGTTTTGGATGCATTAAATTGAACGAGATTTTGGGCGCCCCAATCCAATATCAAATTGAGATCCTGTGAAAGAGATATCTGCATCGCCCTGCGTTTGCTTTCCAAGTCGGGTTGAGAGATTGGTTTGGGAACCTGAAAAGTGGAGTGAAGGGTACTATCGTCAGCATAACTATGAATGGGATTGGTTGTGGAATTGAGCTGCATTTTTGTAAAAACTTGTAGTTTTCACTTTTGATGATGGTGATTTTTTGACTTTGTAAAACATTGTGGTAATTTTAAGCCCCAGAAAAACTCTGTTAACACACCAACAATCTAGTTAACTATTCAGATATTGCACATTTACAGATAAGACTTTGAGAAAACTAAAGGAACAAGAGATTAGGAAAACATCGTTGCGTGTTTTGAAGTTTCGGGAAAACTTAGGTGGAATTGATTTGGGAAAGTTTTCAGCTGCCTTTAAGAGTTCTGCCAAGTTTTCAAGTTAGACAAATCCTATCGGTTTGTTTTACTTTAGTTTTCGAGTTTCTTCGGCGGCGTATGTAAACATTTAAAGTTAAAGAGTTTTTAATCGAAAAACTGGTAAATTATTGGGCGGGAGCTTTTACCGTCTTCGTCAACTATAAATTATGAATTCTCGATATTAAAGATGTTTAAAATAGTTTTATGTTTTACCCATCTATTATTGATCTGTAATACCTTAGAAACGGAATATGTTATGATAGCAATAATACCTGCTATCACACCTAGGACATTATAAGCGGGCATTATGATAATGCCAGCTTATAATGCCCTAATGCGCTAATATGGAAATTTTATTGCTTATCCGATTTTATTTCTCTCACAATAAAGATCAAGTTTATACAAAAATATTTTTTCTTTAAACAATACTAAAAATTAAACTTTATTTCCAAATTAAAAATTACAATTTTGAAATGTCCCGGAAAATGTAGCTGATCCCACTATAGAATGGTCGGTGTTTTTTGTGATGGTAGCAGCGGTGGTAGCACTAACGCTATTTTGTATAGAAGAACAGTCCATTAAAGAATTTTCAATAGTCGATACGGAATTAACTGAATTGGCAATCATTTTGGCTACTTTGTTTTTGGATGAAATACTTTCTTCTATATATCCTTCAGCTACTGAAGAGCTTTTCCATTTCCCATGTTGTTTTAGCGTTTCAAACGAAGCACCTGCCTCAACAAGTAAAGTTGACGATGTGCGACGCAAACAGTGACCGGTGTAAGCTTCTGCATTATCCAATTTTAAAAATTTTGCGATCAATGTTGGAACGCTTCCTATGGTATTTTTTCCAATGGGTTGTACTGTACATCGACCCTTTCTATAGGTAAGAAAGAATCTCCTTTTATTCCAGCTGGTCTTAATGTTGTGTACTTTTTTATTAAATCTAAAGCGCCTAAATCTTCTTCAATAATAATAAAACTCTTTGAAGTTGAAGTTTTAGTTTCTGGTACCTTTATAACCAAGACTGTTCCTCTATCTTCAATGTCATCAATAGTCATTTTGACCAACTTATCTCGTCTTAAACCTCCAAAAACACCCATTACCAATATGGCTTTGTGTACCAAGTAGATATCATCAGGAGCCTTCTTAATAAATTTTAATATTTGTTCTCCTTCCAAAACTTTAGACTTCTTCGGGACGTATCCTTTCGACCTAACTTTTAAAAAAGATATGAGACGATGGTATTGCGAAATATCTATATTTTCATAGACCATCAACGTAGACCTTAGGGTGGAATACTTGGTCCATAGAGAGTTCGGACTGTATTTTTCCGACTAAAAATAATAAAGTTTGTTAAACATATGTATTAAAATAAAATCAATAACTTGCCAGTTCCTGAAAATATGCAATTAAAACGGTTTCGGTTATTTGAAGAATTGCGTTCGCATCTTTCCAAATACCAAATATGCCATACTCCTGATCATACTGTTGCCTTGATTTAACTGGCAAAAGATTTTCGGTCGCTTTTATGGCCTTTTCTCTTATATTTTGTGGAATTTCTTCCATTTTGAGCAAATCGTTAAATAAAAAATGCCAACTGACTAACTGATAGAAACATCAAAGTTAAACTTAACACCAGTCATTATCTACTTACGTATACAGGTACAGGTGCAACTTATTTTTATATTGCGAATAAATAATGTAATTAGTAATTGAAAAACTCTTTTTGGGTAAAACATAAAGCATTGTATGCACCACGGGCTTTACTGGACTATAATGCCCATCAGGTCGAAATCTAGCCGTCGGACCAGAGGTACTCGGGCTATTTCGACCTTCAGGGCATTATAGTCCTAGTAACGCCCTTGATACATAAATAGCTATTTTGACAAACTTTTTGAATGTATCAAATATCCTGTTATTATGGTAGGGGAGCCCAAGAGGGATTTCGGAATTTACTACAGCACGGCAGATTATTATACCGGAGGATACATTGTATCCGGGTAAGTACCTCCACCCAATATGAGCTTCGTATACAGGGCCGATCATAAAAATACAAAAATATACCTATCAGAAATTGTCGAACATGTCAGATTAAGATAGGGTGAGTTAATTACATGCTACACAGTGTATATTCCACTAATCTGACAATTTGAGAGTGACGTAAAGAAAATAGAGAGCTACAAAAAAACGTTATCCTAGCATTTTCGAACGTGGCCATTTTTTAATTTTAAAGAAAATAATTTAGGGATACTTAAAAATATAAAATACGATACGACCGGAACGATTTCCACAAGCAGTTAGTTAATTTGCGTTTAGCTGTTTGTAAAATTTTATTATTTTTTTATTATTAAAATGTTAGTATAGTGTATTCACAAATTTTTTACCGTTTAATATGGGATATAAATGTGTATGTTTATACTTTACCGGGAGCGGAAAATTACTTTTTAGATTCCCAAAGGACCACTTAAGGTAAATATAAATGTGATATTTTGTTATATAATAAAGTTATTTTTAATTAGTCTGTACATGTTAATGTACAGGCTATAGATAATATCGGGTACATTAATGTTCAGGTAGCCATAATACTTTTTAATATAAAAATGCATTAAAAGTATTTTCTTGATGTAGTTATTTACATTTACAAAAAATATGTGGTTAATTATTTGGATGGTTTTTCTATAATGAAAATATATTTTTTAGCGCAAAGATCTGGCTTAAGATTTGAATTGGAAAAAAATCTGATGAATTATAAATTGTGCAGAGGTCATTTTAAAAATAAATTTATTTCTATGTTGTCGTCCGCAATAAGACGTTTATTTAACACTACCTGGCCGACAATATTTTTTAAGCCATTATCATCAAGAAATACAGACAATTCTGAGAACCTTCCAAAAAAATACTATTTTATCAGGTAAATATTAAATAAATCTTAAAAAGCATTTTTAAAACTATTTAACATAATACAAAGTTTTTACAAAATACTCTTTTATAAAATTATGGATATTAATCAGAATGTGCCCAAAGAAAGAATTTTTTTTTAGTTATAGCTGCACTGCTATTTAAAACGCTATATTTTAAATAAAAAAAAATAACATACTCCTATTACTATGACAACATCTGCATTGCTTTAACATATTGCGTCGGGGTTTCTTTAGAAACTTTTGTTACTCTGCTTTGAATTATTATGTTTTAATTCCCAGTTACACAAAACTTTTTATTAAACAATTAAGCGAGTAAAACGAAATACTTTTAATTTATTTACTAAGCAGTTTTTAGACAACGTTTTTTTTTGTTAAACATTATTTACCCCCATTAAAATGTTCTGTGCAAACAGGTATAGACATTTTATTACAAAATAATCTAAACGTGACATCTACTAACCATAATTTAACTTTCAAAACGTAGGTAAAATTTTTAAATTGTAATTTTTTTAATAAAAAAATATTTTAATTTTTCATTAGTGTATTATTCTTTTGTCCTGTTTTTCCCACATAAAAAAGCTGCATAAATAATTACTATAAAAGTCTACCTCTCCTTAACGCCTTGGTGCGGTTTAACCTTTACAAATTAAAAATATTACGATCCATGCATTGGTGCAGATTTTCCATTTATTCTTTCTCAAGGTCATAGAAACAAGTAAGCGTATTTCGCCGTTCTTTCGCATCTGGGTATTCTGATAATTTGTGGTTTTG
>JACEGR010009624.1:0-25026 GCA_014170235.1 Listronotus bonariensis
ACACAGATTTATCTGCATCTTCATCGCCAGTTGTCTCGGGTGTATTTTGGTATGCTGGAATGTACCTCATTTCCTCTAATACGTTATCTTTCATGCCTCCTAAAACGCCAACTATCAGGACAACCAATCGCACGGTATAACTCTGGATACAGCTCTCCGAAGTTCGCCATGAAGATCTTGATATTTGGCTCATTTTTCCGTTCTTTTATATCGATGTTAGTTTCCGCAGGTGCGGATAACTCTATCACATACATGGTGTGATTTCTCTTATCAAGGAGAACGATGTCGGGTTTATTCGCTTGCATTTGATGCGTGGTTGGGAACGCATAGTTCCAGTATATGCGACAGTTGTCATTTTCCACTACTGCCTCCCATGTCGCCGGGAGCAAACAGTAGAATTGCTGTTTCATCGGTGCCGTAGTACGCCTGAGGTGATAGTAAAGTACCCGAAGAGCGTCATTATGCGGATGGATGAAGAACTTAGCATTGGTAGCATGCACTAAACAAGCTGACAATAAGTGCATATGGGTTTCTGGGGTTGCTTAACACCATTATTAGTATTTATTAATAATAATATTATATCTTTATTGTTCATATCAGTCTTCTTTGGAAAATCTTACCAAACTTTTGAATTATTAAATTTACGAAAAAAAGTGCCTCCCTCATACAAAAGTCCTACCTAATGAGAAAATACATTTGCACAAAATATATGTATGTTAAACGTTTAAGTGGTTACCTTAAAAAGACTTATATTCCAAATTAAAATACCAATATATTTCCCAACTACGCTACGGTAGTGAAACTTTAAAGGGGGATTTGTTAAGTGTAATTTTATGAAGAAAAGTTCCTATAAAGTTATGTCCGGTGTTGCTTCGTTTCTGCAAAAATGGACAATACTAAAAAGTTTTATTTTTAGTTGCATCATAGGAAAAAAGTATAAAAACTACATAAAAAGCCAGTGGCGTACATTTTTTTTCAATAATGGTAGTGGTGCCCACCGAGACGCCACTGGACCCAATAAAGTCAATCTAATTAAAGCTTTACAAGCGGTTCATTACATCAGTTAAACAGACAAAACAAATTTATTTATTAATCAAGCAAATGAAAATATAAAGGTAGCATACCAAATTCGTCGGTCAAAAAAATAACGTAATATTAAATTTGCTTAAAAGTAAATGGAAATTGTAAGAATAATTTTTGTTTCAAAAGAAAGCAGTGGAGTACTATGATTTTCTTTAAAAAATATTTAATTTAAATCCCGCTCGAACGCCACTGAAAGAAAGATACAAATATTTTACTTTTAAAAATGCCCCTAATGTGTAGTGGCTGTGTACCACATTTTATTAAAATTTGTAGAGTGGTATCACAGTTATTATAAAAAGATATATATTTTTTTAAGTTTCACACCCTGTATCTCAAAAGTTAGGACAGTCAGAACATAAGTTTATTTGAACTTTCTTCGTAAAATCATCTAAGGATTCACACCCTGCTTTTCATTAAAAAAAATACAAATGTGGAAGCTTTAATTTTTCGAAACACCCTGTATATTTTTTTCTAAATTTACTAAGATTTAAAAAAATGTTAACGTTTGTTCTAAGCTAATCGATAAATGCCCTAAAATAACCCGAATTACAAATTATTACTTCCATGCAATAATCCTCTGGCAAGTAAAAAGAGCATTCAGAAGAAAAATTATATCTACGCCACTGATGACTTTTTAAAAAAGTAAAAACCGTCCCGAGATAAATGTCCGTAGTTTCTAAAAATTGTGGAGGAACAATTAAAATCTTAAATACAGAATATGTGGTGCTCACAGAAACTTTGGGAATTGAAATTTTACCAAAATACAATTTAGTTACATTTGCGACGCTACTGACGCGTTAATAATTTTTTTAGAAATAAAATTCTAATACAGTTTTAAAAGGGTACTTATGTACATTTAAAATTATCTAAAAAATTAATCGCTGTGATGAACTGTTAAATACAGGGAGTACAATATGAAAAAAATCAATTTTTTGAAAAAAAATTATAACATGAAAAATGGAGCAGATATCAAAAATCTGACAAACTTGTTTTTTCAAAATGGTCTACTGAATAACACTATATAATTAAAAATTAAAAACTATTTTTTTGTAGAATGTCGCTTTTGACAAAGTTTTTGTAAAAACCGGACTTTTCTATTACACCCTGTAGAATAAAAACAAGTGAAAATTTACACAAAGTAAAATGGCCATTTTTTCCAACAAAATTATCCTACAAAACGGTAAAAGCCGCATTTTGCTATTGCATTTTATTTAAGAGTAATAACGATTCGAAATTTACCAAAAATATTTCCAGTTGCAGTTGAATTGAGCAGCAGTTTATATCTATGTTTTTTTTGTTTTTTTTTCAATCTATAGGGTCTTAAACCTCAAATTACATGATATATGTAAATTTCTAAAAATAATAAATTCAGCTTTGGCATATGGTGTAGTGCGACCTACTGTACATAAAATAACCTATCCCTTATATCTGCCACTGTTTTATTTCACTAAAATATTTAGATTTCCCAATTTAATAAGTAACTTCGGCTTTTTACTTTTTTTTGTTATTCCGCACTGCTTTGGAATTTTAAGGCCTATTTCTTAAAAGGATTGTTTAATCAGAAACTGGAAAAAGTAACAAACTGTCAAACATAAAAAAAAATTATTGATATTTTATGATCATTAGTTTTAGAAGGCTAATGTAAGTTAGTAACTGTTTTAAACTATTGCAACAATCACTATTAATATTACTGAAACTAATTCAAAAAGAAATACGAATTTGGGTAAAGTGATTTAAAGCTACTTTTTACAGATATTTACTACAAATACCGTGATTATAATAAAATGCATTTATTATATTTGTTTAACCTGTCAATTATTAAATTACTATTTAGAAAAGCAAAATATTACAATACAAATTCATCAAAATATTTTAGTAAGCTCTAATGCCTGTAGTTTAAATATCAATATTTCTTAATTTTGTTTTTGGACCAGGAAATACTTTTATTATATTACATGCTTTTGTCTTTGTTGCTGTACTGATGCAGTTATTTGTATATTGTGACGTTGGATTTAGGCATTATATAGGGGCTAATTTAACGTCACTGGGGCAAATGTACCATATGGAACTATCTTTTGGACCATGAGACCGGTGGACAAAAACTATCTTGGCATTTTTATCTAAACTATGGGAACAAATGGTGATGATTTTTCTAAGATTGGTGTACAAAATACACCGGCGCGCCTAATTAAGGGTTAAAAATTGAACCGAAAAACATTGTGTCTTAATTGAAAACTATTCGAAACACTATGTAATGGATCTAAAGTTTATAGAGCCAACCGAAGACTCATAAACTTACTGAAAAGTGTCACATGTTTCTGATTAACTTTTGTGGTTTAAGACCTTGTAGGCGGATACACAAATGTTATGGTTTGCGGCGTACCGTTTGACATTTATACTACTGATTTTTGGTTTATTAATCTCGGATGGAAGCCTTGTTTGTATGTTTTCGAATTAGGCGCCGTATTATTGGATACTGTATGTTTTATTGAGTTTTTATGAGCTTTTATATCTAAATGAAGAATTTAATTGGTAAAAAGGATTTAATTGGTTTATAGTTTAATTTTAGTGTACCTTAATCTCAAAATTCGAAGATTTAATTGATTGGTGAAGCAATTTATGATCATCAGTAAGTTGTTGGAAAACACATGTTTTAATTAAAGTCCCACTCGGTAATTTAAAAATACCTACTGGTGTTCTTTAAATCATTTACTTTTATTGCCTAACTGTATAATTTTAATTTTACCTAATATTTTTATAAGTTTTTTATAATTAAGTTGTATTTAGTTTTAAACGAATATTTTTAAAAACTGAGTAGTAAAATAATATCTAGTAGTCTAACAGTTCCAATATTAAATAACTACGTGTCAAAAATATATAAAAAAATAATTAAATTTAACAGCACTAACAATAATAAATCAACAAAGACATTTATAACAAAAGAGGGTACAAAAAAACAAACTTTAAACAACTGCTTTTACGTGGATTTTTATAAAACTATTCGGAACTCTTTGACTGTTAACCTTTTTTTATCTTATTTACACTGTTAGACGATGACGTCATGATCATAACTAATTGAGGGGACTAGTGTACAATCTTCAAAATAAGATTGTTCTGTTATATCAAAAAAATTAACAATTAAACTATACATTAAATGTAATGCAATTTTAAGTTTGAACAATTTGTTATGGATGTAGTTATGACCTAAAAGCGATTTATATAAATTAATCCCTGAAAAACAAAAAAATTGGGACACTTATCTCAATGTTGTATTAAAAAGTATAAATGGAGATTTTAATGTTCCAAACTAGGACCCGCAATGGTTTTCTGAAATATTATAAGTTGTCTTAAAAGGGACCTGTTTATAGCCAAGAAAAAAATTATAAATCGGGTATTTTTGTAATTATGTTATTTCAAAATTGGACCTATACAGGGTGATCAAACTCAGGTCGGCGCTATTGATAACTTCTTTATTATTGGAGATATAAAGTCAGTTAAATTAGTAAAGTTGTAGATTTTTTTTGCTGATTATCATGGCCATATTTCCAAAACTATAAATGATAGACATATTAAATGTGGTGTTTTCTTAAAGCTCCTTAAAATATCTATTTTAAGGTAATGCAATATACCGGGTATTTTATTTAAAAAATGCCACTTTACTATCAAATTCCTAAAGATATATTTTAAAAACTAATAAAAACTGGATATAACACATAAAAAAATATATTTTTAAATAAATCAAAAACCCTACGTTCAATTCTTTTTAATGGCAGAACGATTATTACCGCATTAGCAATAGGGCCAAATTAAATTTGATCACCCTGTATACCTATTCTGGTAAAAATTAACCAACACTCTAGCTCCTTAATCTAAATTGCGAATATTTGAATAAATAAAATGTAGCACAAATAATTTTTCTTTTTTCCTTTTTTTGTGCACGCAACAATACTTGGACTGAAATTTTAGGTAAAACAATTTTACATAGTTTTATATCATAAAAAATGTATATCTGGGAGATACAACCCAATTACGGTAAGTTATTACTTCCATGTGTCAGTTTAAAAACACAAGCACAACCAAAATCCTCATAAAAAACCAACTGCTTCTTACTACAAACATAATTTACATCTTCATTCATGTATGAGATGTAAGGTCAGTAATAACGGCTCATTCTTTAGAACTCTTGGAAATTTGCATGAAACCATGAAACACTGTGAATCTTGCCTACCCATCTTGTTTATTATCATCATAACAGACTTAAAGTGAGTTTTTGCAAAGTTATATTATAGAACCACATTATAAAACTAATTAGATCATGGAATACATCTGCATTCTCCAACCAGCGCAACAAGTTAATACAATTTTTAACCCTTAAAATTACTTTCGGTAATGGTTCAGGACCAAAATTATTTTTATTTGAAAATTATTTTGTCAAATAGGTAGATTAAAATATATACTGATAAAAAGTATTTTTTTATTATTTGGCTTTAATTAGGCAAGGTACCTTTTGACTTAATATTAACTATCCATAGGGTGACAACAATGATAATTTTGTTCGTAGAAATTCGGGTTATAATTTTAGGCTAATACAAAATAAAAATAAATAAATTTAAAATAAAACAAAACTAAGATAATAAAACAAACAAGCAATAAATACATGTTATGGTTTCATAAAACAAATGCATGGTTTACCTTATCGTTGGTACAGGTGATTCTACTATTTTATACAGGGTGATTCAAAAATCGATCACGAAACTTAAGGGGTTATTGTACTTGAGAAAATAAGGGTAGAGCTTCATATATTTTTTTTCAAAATGTCATTCGTTTTCGAGTTACAAGCCGTCAAAGTTCAATTTTTATTTTGGTTTTTTTGCCATATTGCATTTATTTTTGACCAATCTAGTTGATATTTGGCACACAAATCGAGCTTTGCAGATTCTAAAATTTTAAGATAAAAGTAGTTTTTTTAATACCGCCAGAGGGCACTTTACCTAAAACTTCATATTTATTTACATCATAACTTTTTTATTATAACAGATATCGCAAAGCTGGGGGCGCCATTTTATAGACAAAATAAAAACTTAAAAATAAGGTATTCTTTATTAAAGTCGATAAACCCTCACCGTTTAGGCACCAATAGATATCAAAGTTTTCATTAATTTCAATCAGATTACCTACATACATACAGGGTGTCCAGTAATCAAACTTAACCAAACGATTCTACAACAGAAAATAAGAAAAAAGCTTCATATTAACATATGTACTAAACGTCTGAGTTCTTGAACTACGGTGTATTAAATATTAATAAAAACTTATTTTTTCATACGAAAACAAGTTATCCTTTATAAAAAGGTTTGCATTTTTCAGAACCTATTAGCTAACATCATTAGATATCAATTTGTATCAGTCACCCATACGATTCGGCTAAAAATATTGTGAACACCTAGTACAAAAAGTATACATTTTGGGAATTTTAAAAATATACATTTTTGGGAAATTTAAATATAATTGGGTTACTTAACATTGGGAAATTTGGTACATAAAACAATACGTGAAGTGTCAAGGTTTAAAAAGTAGAAATCAAACAATTTTCTAGGTTACTCTTATAATAATAAAACAAAAACATTAAACAAGCAGAGTTGCCTAGAAATGCAAAACAAATACTGAAAATTTAATATTTAAAGAGAACAAAATTTTAAGACGGGGATTGATTTGTTTATCAGATAACAAGCAGTTAGTAAAGTCAAGTAAAAAGTTAAAGTTTGAGTTCAGCCCCGTACGGGCTATCCCTAGGGATATGCCCGTACTAAATTTGATTAGTCAATAAGTTAGTTGGTTCTAAAAATGCAAAGTTAGTTTTGATGGTCCACCGGTCTCATGGTCCCAAGAGGATAGTTCCATATGGTACATTTGCCCAAGTGACGTAAAGTGACCATATATGTAATTCCAAAATTGTATAACGTTACATATGGTGGAGGCGCCCCTGTTCCCAGTGACCTTTGTAAAACGTCGGTTATGGTAAGCTGTGCCCGCCCCAGTTCCAGTGCCCTTTGTGAAGCGATAGGAAAAGTCGCTTATGGTACGCCCTTCCTACCCCTCAGTTTATTTTTGGAAGAAAATACCATATATATGGTAAAGGCGTCCCGTTCCCGGAGAAGAAATGTGTGAAAGGACGAAGATGGGGAAAAATATGTTGCGTAGCGTAGCTGCAAGGAGGTAGCAGCGTAGCTACAAGAAAAGGAAGATAAGGTATATCTTCAGTTTTCAAATATGGCTAAATGGTGTTAGCCAGAGGTGATAAAGAAGAATATGGAAATATATTTATTTGTGTCGAAGTTGTATGGTACGTCGTGAAGACGGAGTTCAGAAGCAGCATGAGGCTGCATTAGCACTGGAAGCCGCAGCTCTAGTATGGGGAAGAGCTCTGAAGTATGGTCTTGAATGGTGGGGTACAAGACTATCTAGCGGCCCTGAGAAAGCTCAGGATATGGGGAAATTGGCATGAAGTTGCAGTAACCGGATGTGGAAGAAGAAAATGGGAATGAAAGGCAGACAATGGTATGTGGAGAAGAAGTACGGGACAAATGGCCAATGGAACGCACCATCAAGAACATGGACAGGGAGGCAAGGTGGACACAGTACAATTCAACAAAAGATGGACAATCTAGAATATTATGGTACTTGTATAGTGTTTAGGTAAATCTGTAATGTTTTTTAATTAATGGTGTTTTTTTTGTTGTTTGCTTATTAGAAAAAGTATAATATTGATAAAAATAATGATTTAATATGCAGAGAAAAGTAGCCTAAAAGTAAAATTTGATAATAACTCTTTTTTAACCCACCGTATATGTAATATTAAGTGATGAAAGGGTCATTGTTTTGATGATATATAATATCCGAGAAAGGTCAAGACCATATCTAATAATGCAGAGCTAGCTAGTTTCAAATAAACATTTTTTATTTACCAAGTCAGATGTTTTGTTTAGTACATATTATGTAGCACAATAACACTATGCATTTAAAGTGTTTAATATGGGAGGTATAAAATTTAGGCCACTTTTCTCTAAAAAATAATCTTAACCGTTACAACTATATTTAAATAAAACTACTTGGAGAAAATCCCAAATTTAGAAATTATTCAGTTAACAATGGAAAAAATTTAACTTTTTTCTTTTGATCAATGACAAATCTTTTATTTCTTAGAAAAAAGTCAAGTCAATTAATTATTTTTTGGATTAAAGGCTATTTGTTCATTTTTTTTGTTTACATTTATTGAAAAAAATTTAGATAAAACTTTTTTCATATTTTTAAAAACTTCGAAAAGTTAAGGTTATTTACGGTTATTTACATAATAGGTAAAATATTGTGAGATTTTTAAATATTTGTAAGCTATATGGAACTATCGATTTTGGTAATATTGCTAATTTTTTTAAAGGGGTTAAAGTAAATTTGGCTCATTTCTAATAGCGTTGTGGGTCCAACGCTTTCAGGGAAGGGGCATATGTGAACACCTAGTACAAAAAAGTATACATTTTGGAAATTTTAAAAATATACATTTTTGGGAAATTTAAATATAATTGGGTTACTTAACATTGGGAAATTTGGTACATAAAACAATACGTGAAGTCAAGTCAAGGTTTAAAAAGTAGAAATCAAACAATTTTCTAGGTTACTCTTATAATAATAAAACAAAAACATTAAACAAGCAGAGTTGCCTAGAAATGCAAAACAAATACTGAAAAATTTAATATTTAAAGAGAACAAAATTTTAAGACGGGGATTGATTTGTTTATCAGATAACAAGCAGTTAGTAAAGTCAAGAAAAAAGTTAAAGTTTGAGTTAAGCCCCGTACGGGCTATCCCTAGGGATATGCCCGTACTAAATTTAAGTTAATCAAATAAGTTAAGTTGGTTTTTAATGCAAAGTTAGTTGTGATGGTCCACCGGTCTCATGGTCCCAAGAAGATAGTTTCATATGGTACATTTTCCCAGTGACGTAAAGTAGGCCCTATATGTAAATTCCAAAAGTTAAACGTCACAATATAATTTTTGCATTAGTAAAATCCTTGTATCAATACTTTAGAAATTTTTGAAAGTTTTGACAGCTCTACCACTTTAATAATAAGTTAATGTCAACTTTCTTGTTTTAAATAGAACACTCTATTTATTATTTATATTTTAGATTCTGAGTAAAGTTCTAAACATAATTTATGAATAATGTTCTGTACCCAAGTGCAACCGTTTTTGACTCATTTTAAATTTTATGTCAAAAATGACATTTGCGAGCCATTACAAAACCATCAATTTCTTCTAAACAAATGCTTCAATATAAGTTGAATTTGGGTTTCTTGTAGGGAAAGAACTACTTTAGCGAAATGTATTGATATTTTTACAATTAATAAATACAAAGTTGTCAAAAATAATCGATAAAAATTATAAGGTTTACAAAATTGCTTATATATAAAGATTTGCCAAATAATTATTAGTTTTTAAAAAAATATTAGGGGGAGTAAAGCAAGTAAGCAATTTTTTTTTTTTTAAGTTTCTTATTACTATTTAACGGATTTTATTGCCTTTTTTTATAAATAAAAAAATTAAGAGGAAAGTTTATATGTATATAATTATATTTAAAATCTTCACGGTATAGGAAGGTTGTTTACTTCAAATTTACCGCGTGCGAAGCCGCGGGCAAAAGCTAGTTTTTATAATATCAAATTTTTTATTAAAAACAAAAAAGTTGTTTAGAACTTAAAATACCTTTTAAATATAACAACTGCTCTATTTACAAGAGTTTTTTTTTGTTCGATAACGGTAAAAATTTAAATTTGTGCAGTAGTGCATTGTATTAGTATACGTTGTTTTTGTTTTGATACCAAAATATTTAAACTTTATAAAGAATTGTCTTTTAGGTACAATTTGTCATTATTTAACAAATTGCACTATTGTAAAAACTTAAGTTTTTAAGATTATCACAGAAAAAAATCATGATAAATAAACAAATATACATATTATAAATATATTTTAAATTCTAAATATATTTCTTTTAAACAGTTTTCGATACAGCTAAAATACAGGTACTTTACTTTCGAGCAAAAATTACAATTTTGGGCCAAACCTCGTAAATAACTGATACATTTTAATGTCAGGTGCTTGCTTTTTAGGGTTTGGACATGCAAAACTTTTTATTTAAAATTAAAACATATAAATTTATTTCATGCGATCGAGGAAATTTTTATTTGAAGGTAAGTATTTATCTATTTTTTTCTAATTGCTTATTATTTTTATTTATTTATTTATAATTTAACTAATAAGCTACAAGTAATAATGAAACTTATATACATTGGCTTGTTTGTATTAAAATAAACAATTTAGTTAATTAAACGCTTCTACCAACGTTGTCAAAAAAAGGAAATTTCCCCGAACCTTTGGTTTAAAATTGTTATTTGTAATGTCAAAATAGTGAATGTAAATACCATTTCTGTTTGAAACGTCGCATAAATGTAAAGTGTAATATGTCATTGGATTTAGATTTAGAATAAAAGTGTGTTGAGTTTAAAATAAAAATTTCCGCTAATTAAAAAAAGAAGTTGATAATGTTGGCTCAAAGATGAAACGTCGGATCTTAAATGTAATGGCATTATTTTATGGAACGAGAAGAAGTGGCAGTAATAATGTGTTTTTTGTTTTAGAAAACCTTTTTAAATAAACTGATAGAAAATACAAACTCTTCTGTAAAATTTTGGGCTTTTGAAAAATTCCGGAACCGCTATTTTTTTAATTCTTGTAAACGTTAAGCACACAAATGCACAACTTTGCCCCAATTCACCCAACACAGTTTTCTTCTTTCTGTCTTTGCCGACATCCAAAAATAAATATAAACCTAGGTACTTTTAATTATTTACAAGTATACCCAAATTAAGTACTTAAAAAACGTTAAACTAAAAACTTAGTTAAATTGAGTCATAATTAACAAGAATTTAACTATAAATTAAATATTAAGGGATTTTTAAAAAATAAATAAATATTCTTGGGCTTACGAACGTCGCTTTTAAAAGATAAAGTTAAATATGTTCAAAACGCTTAGACTTGGATATAAAACATGATACACAAAATATGCTTAAAATCTCGTGCAGAATCAGAAAATATAATAATATATTAAGTTAAGCTGAAGAACAGCACAAAGCTCTGACCCAAGTACCAGAGACTCTATTACTAGCGGCTTCTCTGGGGAACGATCATGAGGACCAACAACTACTCCCGGGATACATGTCCCGCCGGGTATTGAATTACATTGGCCACACAAGATCTTACGCACATGGCCCGTCAATGTGCACTGAGGGAGGAAACTCTATGACGATAACACCGTGACTCTGGAAGTTAGTCGTGTCCAGGGCTTTGGTAGATAAGATATCTGCCCTACGCCCTACTGATGACTCCCAGCCAGGACGAAACACGAGTCTTTGCGATGAAAAGGTATATACGATCGATCAGTTGACAGTAGACTGCTCAGCACAGTGGGAACCAGGCTTCGCCGAACACTTCCGACTTGGATGGTCAGGGGTGCTAAGTGAATAGACAATTGGGTCGTACAGTATGCAATGACCCATAATGCTCGAGTCCAGAAGCCTGTACCATCGTTCAACAACTATTGTTGAACGATGCCTGTACCATGCGATGCTACGGGTACTCAGCTGGTAGGACTAAAGGGATTATTTCCCGCCGTTTGTATACATTTTTAAAACTCATCCTCAGCTTTTTTCGTTACTGGCATCGACTCACCAAAACCGACTTTGACTCAGACGAACTCATCCAACATCAATATAGTGTGTGTTCTATTTCAAATAAACAAGCTAATACGCACCTTTAGCAGTACAAGAAGTCCCAGAAACATCATATTGTATAGTCCGTCTAAAAAGTATCCGGAATTTTTTATTTTTCTAATTTTAACATATTTTCTGTTCGTAACATTTTGAAACATAAGTAATGCATCAAGTGATTTGTGCAATCAATGTGCTATGGATAAATTCGGATATCGACAGTATATAACAAATATTGTTGATTATAAATAGGCCTGCGTTTTGTGAAATAATATCGCAAGTAGAAAAAAGTGGTGAAATATTTGTATTCAAAATGTTTAAAAAAATATTGCAATTGATTGAACTTTTAAAAGGTGCAGTGTATCAGTTAAGAGTATAAAAACTGGTTCGGATATAAGACATAGGCCAGTTTCGGGAAGACCGCCTACGATTTTAGGAAACAATTTAAACGCTTTAGTGATTTTAGAATGACAAAATCTGGGCCTACGATTTAGAAAACTGGCCAGCAAATTTAGAAATCAACAAAGAATAAATGTGTGTCCAGAAACTGCCTAAACGGTTTTCTTTTGAAACGGCTCATGGTCCTGTTTATTGTGAGGTCGTTCGGACCTTTTCAAGCTATGTTTTCTCTAAAACTTAAAAAGATAAGTTATGGGTATATTATAGATTTTATATCAGGAATAGCTTAAATAATTTTAATCTTAAAAATATATAGAGTGTTCCATTAAAATTACCAGGGCTATCATACTTATAAGTTTAACTTTAACAGCAGTTCCGGCTAAACTGGAAGTAGTATTATAATGGTTTTTAAAGGTAAATACTTTTAAAGGAACTATTTTAGGCATTTTAAATTTTTGTTATGTTCATTTGTTTTCCCATAAAACTGCATAATGTGCTGTCGTTTGGACAATTTCAAAAGCCATTTTCTCCAAAACTAAAAGAGTTAGGTTATGAATATATTAAAGGTTTTATATCAGGAATGACCTGTAGAATTCAAATCCTAAAAAATAAACAGGGTGTTCCATTTAAAATATCAAAGTTTATATTACTTCTGGCTAAACCGGAAGTAATACACAGATGCTATTATATCTAAAATTGACATCTAGTGATAGAATATAACGTCCCTAAATTTAAAAACTATACAATTGCACTGAAGAAAATAAATTTCTAGAAAGTAATTTTGTTTTCACTCGGTATAACAACAAGGATCTAGCGACTGCCTTCGAATATCGATTTGGATTTCGTAGCGCATGCGCAGTAATCGCATTGTCAGTGTTGTGACATTTTAGTTCTCGATTTTGAATCGACGTTCATCATTTAAGAGTTTTAAAAAGTGTTGTGCCGATATCTTTTCTAATTTTTGAATTAAGTGGTAATTTATTATTCAAAATTTTAAATACTTGTTTGTGATTATTGGGAAAAACTTTTTATAAATATGAATCGGTGTATAGAGTGTCATATGTGAACAAGTAAAATACCAGTATACCTAATTGGTTTAATAACGTAATAAATGTTTGAAACAATATATTTAGTTTTGTTTTATTCATTATACAGGTTCTCCCGAAATTGAGGGGAAATATTTTACCTGCGTATTCTAAGACCATAAATAATAAACATTTATTATATACACATTGTTTGAATAATGCCTCCTAATCTCCTAAGGTAACTGTGCCCTTACGACTAGAGCACTCCCAAAAGGTTTTTTCCAATCTTTTCGAAAGCGTTCAAGACAAAATTGGACACGATCTATTTAAGCTGAATTCCATGTTGAATTCAGAATTTCAATATTTTAATCAGAAGCGTCACGTACCTGGGGGTGAGAGGTTAAAATGATCCCATTTTTTTAACTGTTTATATTTTTATTAAAAATTATTAATTATATTAAAATTCTGAATTCAGCGCAAAAGTTTATAAATTGTACCCAATTCCGTAATTTTATATTTATAAGGTTTCGAAAATATTAGGAAAAAACCTTCTACAGGGTGCCCTATTCGGAAGGGCGCAGCTCCTTAGGAGACTTTTTATGGTCGTCGAATGCGCAGGTAAAATATTCACCCTTAATTTTGGGACACCCTGTATATGACACTTTGATTTTATGATATACAAAAATACCCAAAATATACAACAGTATGATTTTTCTTATAGTAAGGATTTTCAAAATGGTTTTATTAGTCCAGAATAAAACAATATTCATTTAACAGAGCAAAGCCATTATTTCTAGTTTTTTTAATAAAAGCTATTAATTTGATACATATGTAAATTGGGCGCAATTATTTTTATACTACAAACTACAATTATAGAGAATAATTTTATTTTATCTCGATGACTATAAACCGTTGTTTAGTACTACTACAGACTACAGTAGAATACAATTCAACGAAAGCAACACAAATTTGCAGACGTACATGTATTGTAGGTTGCCTAATCGGCCTAATCCAAGCTGGCCGGACCATGGATCTCATCACATTACAAGGAAACCGTAAAATCGACAGTGCGATTGCGCTACGAAATCCAAATCGATATTCGAAGGCAGTCGCTAGATCCTTGTGGTATAACATATTATCGGTTAAACCAAAGACAATTGTAGTTTCACTATAGACACCCAGAATAATGCTTAATTTTTGGTCATCAGCTTGGACGCTCGCTTCGTGGAATTTATGAAGCGGGAATTCATCGAGAACGCACGTAAACAGTACGTATAATTTGCCGCTTCATAAATTAAGCCAAGCCAGTGTCCAAACTGATGACCAAAAATTTAGCATTGTTTTGGGAGTCTATAGTGCAACTATAATTGCCCTTGGTTAAACCCACAGCCAAAATTTATAAAATATATCCTTTATAGTTTCCGACATTTTCCAATAGGACAGTCACCATGAATAACTATGTATGTATATTTTTTTAAATTTTCTGTATTCTGATTTATAATATTGTTTAATTTTAGGTTTTTTGTAAGATCTCTCATTAAAAGGTCTCAATGCAAAAACTACAATCAACAAGAATACACGACGATCTCATACGAACCGGCGCAGTCTCACGCGCGCTGTTACCGTTAACTTAATTCAGTCTGGCGGTGCGTTAACGAATCTTGATAAAAATTATTATTATACCCTCCGTAAATTATATATATACTGGGTGTTATTATATTGTATTGCCGCACAGATAAGGATGAACCTGGTTTTAAACGGTTTAAGGTGGGTTTATTACCAATTGTTACGAAAATATTATGTAGGGGAAAGGATGTAAGAAAAATGTAACGGTAAATCAAAGTACGTATCATCCTTGGAAGAAGTATGATAAAGCAATAATAATTTAAAGTAAATACATTTATTTTTCTCTTTTCTGAGTCATTAATTATTTTATTTATTAAACGCTATAAACAATGATAATATGCTAATGATATAAAAAAACTTTTTAGCTAAAATTATAAAGAATTTGCGTATTGGCAGACGCAGCCGTTATTAACCCTAACTGGTAACATCTAAATTTATGTCACTGAAGGAGATACGGAGTCTGGCAGATTTCTAAGATTCAATATATATGGTAATTAATTAACATATAAAATATGTTTTTTCTATTATTTTGGCATGTTAAAATAAAAAGGTGCATATAGTTTTTAATTAATAAATATAAAAAGGAAATACATGATTAAACACATGAAAAAGCCCAGGCATAAAAACTCAAATTAAAATATGGTCCTCTTATAAAATATTAAAATTTAGCCCAAAATACAAATCGAATCATTATTTTGGGCATAAACGGATATTTAACGGTAATAGAGAGACAAAAAACCCAAACAAGAGCTTTTGCAGCTAAAGCATAAAAATGTTGTCCTTTTATTGCAAGTTTCTTTTCTAGAACGTCAGTTTCGGGAATGTCTCGAATACAATAAATAATTCGTCTTAGATCTCTTCTAAAGTTTGCCACATTTAGCCTTCTAATTAAGCAATCTTTAACTAACAAATCGACAAAATTTTTAATAATAGCTAGTATATTGCCATCAAAATTTTACGTAAAGAATAAAAGAGTTTGACCGAAACCAGCCATTGTCATCAAAATAAGTTTTGTTACACACGTAGTGACAAGATAGCTTATAGTTATTTTTAGTTAAGTAAAGGGAACATGTCCTTATGTATGCAGTTTTTAGTTGAATTAATTAAAAAAGAAGGCCGTCATAGAGAAATAACAGTTAATTTTTTTTGCCAAAGACATTTGGCTTTTAGAAATAACCTTATTTTTACTCAGGCAATAATAAATTCCTGATTTTAAAAACAGAAAGGGAAAGCTAGGATGAGCACAAGTATATAGCCAAATATGATGTTTTGCGTCTTTTTACAATCTCCATTGAATTTGGTTAATGAATCGGGCATCGGGTCGGCCGATTGCAACGGACTACTCAAAATCAAAATTGTTACAGCCGAGGTATATGTTTTGCATATTAAACTTGTTTCAGTTTATAGCCATTTGAAGCCACAGAATGTTCTCAAAAATATCAGCCAAATACGGTTTCTTGTTTTTACAGCCATACTTTATCACTTACATGTAAAATATACGGCGTTAAGTAGCAAATGTAGTATACGTAGCTATTGCAGCTCCATAACATCGTTGTGCCTGAGTTAACTACGTGGATACACACAGCTAACGTGTTAAATCAGGTGTATGTATATGTACGGTGTTTGAACAAAGCTAAAAAGGGCACTAAAGAACCTGGATATTACAACATGGATGGGTATAGAGGTACTGACTGTCGTCGAATATGGCAGCAGAACTCAGAACACATCTAGTCTATATTAAAGGTAACATAACGACCTATAGGTACATTTTGAAAGTAAGTGGTAGACCTATATGTCTTTTCTCACGTTAAGATGATTGAAACTCTAATTTTTAGCAAGATTATTCCCAACCACGCATGATCAAAATACCCCAAGTTCGTTCAATCAAACCAAACCGACGAAGATACTAGATCTGAAATTGCTGTGCATGTTTGACAAGTAACCAAAGTAATATTTTGTAATAAACCCAAAAATGCTTGTTATTTCTTTTTCTTAGAAAAATGCTTAGTAATTAATCATGGACACTAACTTTTTTCAAACCATTGAAATACTTTTTGTTTGGGTTTTTCCAATCTTTGTCCCAGTGACAATTATGCCCTATGGGACCACTTCGGTTCTGATACCGTGGTATGGAGACCGAGTAAGTTCTGGCCTATTGACCTTTATGAAGTTAAATATAATGAAGAAAATCCCCTAAAATAGTAAAAAATTCAAATTATATCATAAAGTTTTGTGGAAAATTTATCACCATTTTCATAATAACTTGAGGTACAGAATGAAAACTTAAATTAGGAAACTACTTAAAAATAAAATCTTAATTGGAAATCTTAAAACAAAATCTATTTAATGTCATTGGTAATATACAGTAGTTATTACTGGTGTATTTATTAAAAGTGGGTTGGCCGTTATTTAATTTAAAGTATTCCTGGTGATACTTTAGCATCAAACAAAGGTAACTAAGTAAGTTAACTGATATACAGGTTTTTTTTCAATTTAACAAAATATACAGCGTGTCTACTTAAGTTCGCACCATATAAAAAACTTTTTATTAATAATTTTACGAAAAAAGTTATTCCCTGTAAAAAGTCCTTCATGGTCCAAAACCTAAATTGCAATCATCAGATAATATTTATTTACAGTTGTATACAAGGTATACGTATGCATATATTTAAAAAAACATTCAAATATGAAAACTTTTTCATAAAAAAAAACTTTATTTTGGCGACAACGAGCTTTTCTGTGACTTTTCGCTATTTTGACAGCTTTCTTTACAAATACATTTTAAAAAGATAAGCACTAATATACAGGGTGTTCCACCGGGAACTGCTGCTACCGATTTCTCAAAAAGTAAGCTTTGGAAATTTTTGAAAATCTGGTAACATTATAAAGTCAGTGGGGGACATACAACTAAAATATTTTGACATCTCTATTACTTACTGTTATACCGGAAGTAAATGTCAATATCCTTATTTTAAATGAAATACCCTGTATATTATTTATTTTTAGATTCTGCGTAAAATTATAAACATGATTTATGTATAATGTTCCATACCTAAATCCAACCGTTTTTAACCTATTTTAAATTTTATGTTAAAAATGACGTTTGCAAGCCATTACATAACCTTTAATTTCTTCTAAATAAAAGCATTAAATATAAGTTGGGGTTGGGTTCCTTGTAAAGAAAGAATTTTTTAGTACACAATTACAAATTATAAATACACAGTGGTCAAAAATAATCGTTAAAAATCATCACGACAAAAACCTTAAGTCAATTTTTTAAATGGAAACCCCTACCTTTCATTACCTTATCCTATTAGGCATTAAAAATAAGGATGAATTATATAAGGATGTCCATTTTAAAAATTTGTAGTTTTCGCAATATTAACGATTTAATATTTTTCTATTCTAACAATTCATTTAAGTATGGGTAGATACGGGCATACAGGGTAGTTGGCTGTAATGCCGCATTTTGTTCTCAAGGTCAACAACAAGCAAAACTAAGCCGTATTTAAAAGCATTGTTAGAATAGATAAATATTAAATTGGTTATATCTCTAAAACTATAAATTTTTGAAATGGACATCCTTATTAGGGGTTTCCATTTAAGTTTTGTGTCGTAATAATTTTTAACGATTATTTTTGACCACTCTGTATTTATTAATTGTGAAAATTTCTCTACCAGAAATCCAACCCATCTTATATTAAAGGCTTTTGTTTAGAATAAATTAATGGTTATGTAATGGGTTGTAAACGTCATTTTTCACATAAAATTTAAAATTAGTTAAAAACGGTTGGAGTTAGGTTAAGGATATTATACATAAATTATGTTAAGAATTTTGAGCAGAATCTAAAAAATAAATTATATATAGGGTGTTCCAATAAAAATAGGGAAGTTGACATTTAATTCCGGTATAACCGGAAGTGGTAGAGTTGTCAAAATATTTAAGTTATATATCCCTTACTGACTTCATATTGTTACGAAATTTTAAAAATTTTCTAAGGCTTACTTTTTAAAAAATCGATCGCGGCAGCTTCCGGTGGGACATCCGGTACAATCTAACATTTTTACTGTTTTCGCATAAAAAATGAAAAACAAAGTTTTTTTGAAAATCAAGAAGTCTGCACCTTTTAATGTTATATTTATTCCTAAATATCTTTTCTTTATACAAATTTTCGATATTATGTAAAATAAAGATAGGTACTCTCCTTCTAAGCAAAATTCAAATTTTTTGACATTCCTCGGACACAACTGCAAAAAATATTATTTAATGATTGCATTTTGAGTTTTAGACCATGCAGAACTTTTATAAGGAATAACATTTTTCGTAAAATTATTAATAGACAAGTTTTTCGTATGGTTCAAACTCAAGTGAATATGCTGTATGACTTGATCTGCTGAAATAAATAAATAATTATTTTTTGGCTAGGATCTACACAAATGTATTTTACTTAGTACATTTTTTAAATTATTAAATTTAAATAAATAATATATAACAGGTATTAAAAAAATAAAAGATGTGTGTAATACCAATTAAATAAATGAATTAAAAGATAAAAAAAATATGCTATTGTTAAGGGAGTGTCATATAGCTAAAATATAAAAAAATCTGACATAAAATTTTATCTGCTGCTTCTTAAAAATTGTCGTTTTAATTGCTCCGTTTACAAAAATCTGTTTTTATCTACAATTAATCATCCCTGCATACTTGGCAATCCTGGCAGCATCCCTAATGCAGTGGAACACCGTTGCCACACATGCGTGCAGGAGAATCCGATCCATCGGCTTAATTGGGGCGAGTGAGCGGAACATTAATATGTCATCCTAGTGATTTAGCGTTTGGCATCACTGGACTTAAATTACCCCCAATTATGACAGGATGCAATGCTATGTTTTCTGTAAAATATTTGTCTCGGCAGTTTCTTTTTTCTGTATACTTATATTTCATAGTAGATATGTAAAAGCAAAACACCTAACTTTTCATACTGGTAATTTTTATAGGTGATAAAATTGTTACTTAAATTCTGTAATATAAAGCAAAAATTAGCAAATTAAAAGCATTGTTTAAGCATAAATAATGACGACTTAATAAAGTATATATATATATATATATACTTACATTATTTTCAAATAAGTGAAATTTTTTTAAACCTTTTTTTAAAAAAGGTTAAAAGGTTTAGGGCTAATGGTACGGAATTCAAAGAAAAGCTACCTTTACCCATCTGGTTACTAAAAAAACATTTTTATAAATTTAAATTAACGTATGTTAAATGAGATTCCTAAAAAATATAATCAGGGCTCTGCTAAATTAAAAAAAAAAAAAAACTTTAAAATGTTTGATACATCCTGTATAATTTCCATCCTAGTTTTTTTTAACTACATGCAAATGTAATTTATTAAAAAATGTATTTTTAAATAAAACCACATTTGTCAAAAAATTGTAATAACTTTAAAAAAAAAATCTAAAAGCTTTATTTAATATAAATTGGTTATATATTAGTAGGGAAGGCCCGGGCAGCCGCGCCCATTTAAGCAAGTTTAAATATCGTTAAGTATCAGAAGCATATAGGTCCCTATTAAAAATGGCGTTAATTGCTCAAAACTATTGTTTTTATTAAGGTATGCCTAATGTTTTGATTGGCAAACGTTTTCTGAAAAAAACATTTTTAAGACTCTACCAATGGGCAGAGATGCCCGATAGGTTGGATAACGCCGTCCATTTAGGATAAACAAGGCCGTCCACCAATAAGGATATTTTACTATAAAATAGATTTTAAATAAATTAAACCACCTAACTTGACATCTCATATTTGTTATAAGTCCTAGACATTCCGATTTTTTTAAATGTATATGTATATATATATATATATATATATATATATATATATATATATATATATATATATATATATATATATATATATATATATATATATATATATATATATATATAAAGATTATACTCGTTGATAAATTACATTGTTTCTATTTTTAAAACCAATTTAAATATTTACACAGCTAAATACCAAATATACATTTTGGTGCCACCTTTGCGAGAGCAATTTTCCCTAGGCGGTCTTACCTGAAAACCACATTTTTTTCTTTAAAATTGCAATTTTCCATAAAAACCTCTCAAAACATAATATTTTAATTATACATAACAAATATAATTAATCACCCACATTTTAATATATTAATGATGCAAATTAATATTTTGAATATTTATTGAAACCTGCATCCATAACGTTTTTCGACTATTGATGGATGATGGATTAAAAGCGGTTTCGCGGAGCTTAAATCAGCTAGCATTAGTAGAAGAAACTAACCCTTCATAGTTTTTTTCTCAATATGGATTTATATTTAGGTGGGGTCTCTGTAGGTTATAAGGATCATGTGTGTGCTTTTGACAGAGCTCTACGTGACATATAAGCCGAAATATTTCAAAATATTATGCAATTATATGAACATATAGTGTATAATAATATGCTGTTAAAATTTATTTACTGGAAATATATGAAATAAACCATGATTTATGGAATACGTATAATCGAAAAACTATAACAAAAATAAAAGAAAACACTATATTTACACAAAATTCTTCATTTAAACATTTTTTTTGTTTTTTCTTTTGGGTCCCTTAACGTTCCTTGGGAGAATATATTTCCACCAAACGACATAAAACTTAAATTTTCGTCTTGCTAAAAGAGGACGGCGTTACCCGCTGGGCGAGGCTTCCCCGTCCTCACCTACTGCCATGTAAAATAAAGAAGTATAATTGGGTAAAAAAATTAAGGTGACCCAAACATGTTAGGATTATTGTTTTTCTTTAATTATAGCCTTGACCATTATTTTGTAGGTAACCCAATGCCAATGACGATACCTACCTTTTTGTTACTATTATGTTTGAAATAAAGCGGATTTTATCCGCTAATTTTGTGCTCCACAAATTTTGTAAATCCTTTTAACTTGATCAGTTAATTAAGCATATCATATGAACTTTATCATTGAAATGATATGGGTCGAATCAAGAGATTATATATTTGACTGTTATTTTTGTGTAACTGTAATACAAGGTTTTAGTTCTTAGATGTGTTTGGTTTCGTTTTTGTTAAGATTCTCCTAAGTGTTGTACCGGACTTGAATTAAAACAGTTTTTTAATCTGGTACAACAGTTTAGGAGCATCTTAACAAAAACCAAACCAGACACATCTAAAAAGAGAAAGAGTGTCTCTACCAAGTACCGTGTGAATGTGTAGAATAGGGGTATATTGGAGAAATAAAACGCCCGTTAAATGTAAGAACCCAAAAATAAAAGCAACATACCCAAAAGGGCAACACATCCAAGTCTGGAATCGCTGACCATGTTTGGTCTAAAGAACATGTTATTAAGTGGACTGAAGCATGGGTTGTTCACAGAAAATCTCATTGGAAAAAGCGTAAATTTAAAGATGCCGGGTTTATTGAAAACAACAAAAATTTAATAAGAGGCTTTAGTAGTGAAAGAAAACAAGCAATAAATAAGCGATGAAAAAGGATATTTGTATGTAAAAAAATTATCTTAATCAGAGAAGCTAAAATCCAAGAGGAAACATTTATTAAACTATAAATTAAGGAGTTACATAAAGTCCATATAATAAAAAATAATTATGATTATAATACATATCGTCCCCCATCTCACGTAAGGGCGTAACTAACAAAAAATTAAAAAGTGAGATACGCCATCAAAAATCTTCTTGGAACCTTAACTTATTTCTCACCAAAGGGCGTAAGTGTATCTGTTATAGTTTAGCTGTAATCATCAAAAATGTAGAAGGCGTATATACCATTCGGTTAAAAAAAACACACGTATAGGCGTAAGTGCAGTTACGCCTCTTCGTGTGCAAATAAAGTTTACATACACGATTGTTTATATAAGGCGTATCTACAGATTTGATTCGTAGTTGATACATAACCTCAAAAGTTAGTCGAATTATTTACGACCTGTTTGTGTTAACTTTTTAAGTTTAAAAAAATGGATGTGCTTGTTTTGTGGCAAGATGGTACAAAAATGTTGTGTGTACTACGGAGCTCCAAAGTATTGAGTGTAAAGGGTTTAAAGTGGGAAATAAAGTTAAAATGCTATACGAAGGAAAGTGGTATAAGGGAAGAGAGGTAATTTTTAGGTCCGTTAACAAAATTGGAGATTTAAATCAACAAAGGGAATTCTTTCTTCGTCACGTAAAAACATTAAATACAAAAAGAAAAACATCACAAAAAGAAATATCCGTAGACAACATACCTTAAATTATTTTTTAACAATAAACAACACACCTACCATTGTATGCAAGAAAATGTTTTTGGCTACCCTGGGTATCTCCGAAAAAATGTGTCGAACTGCATTGTCAAAAGTGAATGAAGTTGGACTTGCAGAAAAAGATAGGAGAGGTGGCAGACAAAGAACTATCAAGATTAAGGCAAGGGAGATCAATATGAGAAATAAAATAGAGCAACATATTGCTCGCTTTCCACCTTTCTTTCTTTCGTTGCAAAAAATGTTTTCTATGTTCATTGAAGAACTTGATCTAGAAGGAAGTACTAACAAGCCAAGTTATCATACAAACAGGAGGGTTTTTAAAGAGAAAAATTTGTCTTTTTAGCACCAAAAAAAATCAGTGTTCCCTTTGCTTGTCATTTCTGGAAGGAGACGAACAAACTAAACAGCAGGTAAAAGAGAGATACTTCGTCCACGTTGCAGAAAAAACCGCTGTTCGAGAAAAAAAAGCACTCTGCAAGCAACAATCTATAGAAAACCCAAAAATATTGTGCGCAACTTTTGACTTACAGCAAGTTATATACGTTCCAATTTCCAAAGAAAGTGCTTTGTTCTATAAAAGCAGGTTATCAAATTTTAATTTTACATTTTATGATTTAGCAACCAGGGACTGTTTCTGCTTTATTTGGAATGAGTCTATAAGTAAACACGGAATATCCGAAATAGCATCATGTATTTATAAAGTAATTGAAGACTATAATCAAAGGAAAGTACAAATGATTTGTTTGTTTGCAGATGGGTGTTATGGGAAAAATAAAAATACAGCTGTTGCCGCCATGCTAATTTATTCCTTAGCTCAATTTCCAGAAATAGACGAAATTTCCTTGCAATATTTTGAAACGAATCATGGACAAAATGAGGGCAATTCTGCCCATTCTACTATATCGACAGCCATTTCTAATGCCGGAGATATTTTCGTGCCTTCTCAGCTGTACCCTGTTATTAAACTTGCACGACGAAAAACTCGTACAAAGTTATACCTATGACATACAGTAGTTTTAAAGATTTTAAGCTTTTATCACAAGAGCTTCGAATTTTATCTGTCCGGCAGACAGAAAGTGGCCTCGCAATAAAGTGGCCTCAAATTATGGAAATCATGGTCTTTTGAAAAGCCCCAATGACGATCTTTTTTAAAAACAGTCACCTTCAAAATGAATATGACAGCATTGTCTTAAAGCGCTTTAAAGGTATTCTGACTATTTCTGCTCTAAACAGAGAACCTTAAAAATCACTAAGAGAAAGTATGAAGATCTAGTCTTCTTGTATACAGGAAGTACCCCTGTGATTCGTCATCCGGAATTTCAACAATTTTTTACATCTCTACCTCATGAAATCGAGTAAATACTATTATTAATTATGTCACTGTTAATAAATATGTTATAGCAATAGTTTCTGTTTGTAATAAATTATTTATAATGTTTGGTTTTTGTTTGTTTTTAAATAAAATTACGCCACGGTATTCATTTTTTAGTCAAAATGATATGACTAATAAATGGGCGTAACCCAATTTGCATGTTATCAAATCCCACGAACAGGCGTATCTGCATATTTGTTTAAATAAAAAAACAACAAAGAGTTTTTTCTAACCAACAGTAAAAGAAATCTTTAACAAAACTATTAAGGATAATATATTTCAAATTTGAAATTTGTCTTGCTCTAAATAAACTTGCCACAGCAACTTAAATATTATAGATTTTTTAATTTATTGTCTCCTGAAAAATTTAGAAAATGTCACTTACGCCTTTACGTGAGATAGGGGACGATATAC
>JACEGR010009625.1:0-25019 GCA_014170235.1 Listronotus bonariensis
TTACAAAATATAAACAAATTAAGGACTGTTACAATATAAACTTAATTTTTAGTTTTCTGATATTTCCAGACTTTATGATATCTTCATAAAAGGGTTGATGTTCATTCTCAACCCACTGCAGCGATATTTTTAAGTGATATATTTTGCTAGTTAGGAGTGGAAAACGTTGTGCATAAACTTTAGTTTTTGAAAACTTGACGTTGGTGCTTTTGTTACGTTTAGGACAGGGCTGCTTCTGGCGAGGGGGGGATTTTTTGCTCTTTAAATATATTTATGTGGAAGACTTCAACAAAGCAGGATATAGTTGTGAAATCGAGGTCTTCTTGGTTTTTTGTCTTTTTTTTGCATTTCAAAAATTTTTACCGGCCAGTAATTTATTATTGCACCAGGGGAGGGCGGCAATTAATCTTTCTGCACGGGGTGACAGAAGACCCAGGAACGACACTAGTGGTAATTTATTATTGCACCAGGGGAGGGCGGCAATTAATCTTTCTGCACGGGGTGACAGAAGACCCAGGAACGACACTGGTTAAGGATGTGCACTTTCTTCATTTTCAGAAATTTAAACTAACTAACGCTACTTATCTTTTGGAAAGCAGGTGTTATTTTTAAGGTTAGGTTTCTCCATTTCAAAAAATGGTATGAGTTCTCGGTCTTTAAATATAAACTTGAAAAAACGTTCCCAGTAAAAGACCAAAAAATGAAAAATATAAAAAAATATTTTGGGATAAAAAATAATTTTTAGGGAAAATTAAGGTTATTGTTAAAAAAAATATCCCAAAATAAAATTATTTTTTTACATTTGTGTAAAAAGAAATGTGTTTTTGAAGCGGTAAAAAAAAGCAGGAAGATTTAAAATTACGAAAATTTGATATTGGCAAATAAAAATATATTGGTTAAAATATTTTTAAATTACTTATTTATATAACGTAAAAAATAGAAATTTTAGTGTTTTGTGAAATAATGTAAAGTTAGGCCGGTCGCAAACACAGCATTTGTAGTCGCCACCGTAAGCCGCCACACTTAAACTTTAAGTAGATATTCTCGAATGACTCTAAAAATATTTATTGAATTATTTAGTTTTATATGTTTAAGACTATAGCAAGATTAATGCAATTTTTCTCTAAAAATTGAATATTTTCAAATTTTGTTGTTGCGGTAGTGCATTTATTTTTTATGGTCTTTAATTTATCACTCTTTACTTTATTCTCGATGATACAGGGTGATTTATGAAAAAAGTCCTATTTTTGGGATTTAAGTATGTTATGAAAAGGTTTGTCAGCAGTGTGTCGCGGCTACCGGTAGTGACTACAAGTTCTGTGTTGCGATCGGCCTAAATTTTACATTATCTTACGAAACACTAAAATTTCTATTACATACTTTTTTATGTCATATAAATAAGTAATTAAAAAATAATTAAACTGATAGTTTTTTATTTGCCAATAGCATTTTCATAATTTTGAAGTTTTCTGGTTTTTTTTCGCATTTATTACAAAAAAACTTATAGAATTTGGCCTCGTGCAATTTCACATTTTTAAAAAGCTGTTGAAATTGCCCATTTATTTCGCGGTTTCTTAAAATTGGATGTACCAAAAAACGACGACATTTTTTAAATATACGCCTTCTGCATCGTCTTCTTTCTATCAAAAGCGTGACTAGCCTGTCCATTTTAAATGTAAAAATATTTTTATTAAATCTAATAGAGGTGGTATATACGTAGACATCTAGCGTCAAAAGGCTGAGGCTAATATGATATTGATTAATTATATGAATTTTCCGTTGTTTAAAATCATTCGATAGTATACTACTGTTGGTAAAATAATATATAATAACAAAAATGGTGTATAGATTTCGAAACAAGAGGTCACAATCGAAAATCTATTTTAAAAAGAGTCCAGGTTCGTAACTTCTCGATAGGTGACGACTCGGTCGGTATCGAGTTTTCGATATTTCTTTCGAAACCTATCGGCCTTATTTTCTTATCTGTTTTTACGTAAATATTAAAGAATTATTGCACAGTAAAATAAGGATAGTGCCTGAGTCGTGCCTTATTTTGGTCTTATTTTAACTTTGGAACTGTTCGTATAACTGAACGGCTACACACCACAAAATCTACAAGTTTTTGGAAGTAAGTATATACAATTACAGACATACATTTGAAAAAGCAAGGTCGTAAGTATTTTAACTTCCAAAAACTTTTAGATTTTGTGGGCGGTAGCCGTTTGGTTATACGAACAGTTCCAAAGTTAAAATAAGACCAAAATAAGGCACGACCCAAAACCGACATAAATAAAGTCAGGCACTATCCTTATTAAGGGAGTCCTTATCCTACCATGCATCTGCGTAAGCTCAGATGTCAAAATAAGGCCGGTATTATTGGTGCCTGGTCTTATTATACTGTACAATAATTCTCCATTAGATAGGATAAAGACTTATTTAATAACTATAGTGCCTACTTATGGAACTTGGGAGATATCGACTCGGAATCGAGTTTCAAATAAGTTAAGAATCACCATTCGGTAGCGACTCGATACGTTACGTCTCGAAACAGCGGTTAAGAATTCGCCTGAAGGACTTGACTAATAAAAATTAAGACCCAACA
The DNA here is from genome assembly GCA_014170235.1 of Listronotus bonariensis. Classification (NCBI taxonomy): domain Eukaryota; kingdom Metazoa; phylum Arthropoda; class Insecta; order Coleoptera; family Curculionidae; genus Listronotus; species Listronotus bonariensis. The sequence continues at coordinate 2,603 of JACEGR010009625.1, forward strand.
GACGCATATTAATACTTTTTTTTCTGGTTTGGGCAAATATAAATGTTTTGGTTTTCTAAAGTAAACTTTTGAGAAAGACTGACAAACCTTGGTTATGAAGTGACAGTGACAAGTGGCAACCACCGGTGGTCGTGTAAAGCCACTTGTAGCGGCCACCGGTGACGACTGCAAGTGGTCGTGTATATACCAACTTAAAGCGTTAACCGGTGGCGACCACAAATCGCTGTATTTGCGACGGACCCAATTGTCCTTTTTAATTCTTAACATCTTTTCATCATGAACATTTTTGATATAATGAAAAATAGAGGTACTTTTCTCTTGAGCAAAATTCATATTACTTTACATACCTCGTTTACCACTGAAAAAAATATCGGATGATAGCATTTTAGGTTTTAGGCCATTCCGAACTTTTTATAAACAACTTTGTTTTTTTTTGTAAAATTAATAATAAAAAGTTTTCCATATGGTGTGAACTTAAGTAGACACGCTGAGTAAATAAATATTGGTAGAAGAATAGAGTTATCTTTTTCTGCTGCATAGAGAACTGAGCGCGTATTTCCTTTCTTCGGCCAGCTTTTCCTCCGCAGCTGATCTCTTGCATCTTCTTCTATTGCGCACATAAGTGTATACAGAGTGTTACAGACTAAGATGCTGATCCATATTTAAGCATGGTCGGCTTTAAAAATTCTAGAAATGTTAGCGGTTTACATCTAGGAAGCAAAATTTGAACTTTTATATGATGGTTTACTTAAACCAGTTACTTTTTATTTTAAAAACATTTAAGAATTCGAATTTTATTATCAAAAAATCCTTATTTGTTTTCAGATAAATACTTATAGAACACGTAATTAAAATATTTGGTTCTTTAACGGAAGTTTGTTTTATTGATTTAGAATATGTAGTGACATCTAGTAAAGAATGATAAATATAATATATAATTGATTAACTTACTATGCCGGTAAGTCCTTTAAAAGAAACAGTTAAACCTACTAAACTTAAAAAATCAATTTCTAAATTGAATAATTTTTTAAAGCATTTACTCATTTTGTTTAAAGTAGAGGTCCTAACATTGATCAACAATAAAAATATAATTTTTTTGGGTTTCTGTTTTCATGCTTAAATTCTGATTCTAGACATTGCAAAATACTTAAATTTGTATTTTTAGTTCTTACGGTTTGCTATTGTTTGATTCACGAAAGTTCATACAAACCTAAAAGATATATAATTAAAAAATATATATACAGGGTGTCCAAATCCCTATTTATATACGAAATAACTTTGCCTCGGTACAAGATACAAAAATAAACTATAAATAAAAAATGTTTTTTGACACGCTGAGCAACTAAATATTGGTAGAAGAATAGAGTTATCTTTTTCTGCTGCATAGAGAACTGAGCGCGTAATTCCTTTCTTCGGCCAGCTTTTCCTCCGCAGCTTCTCTCTTGCATCTTCTTCTATTGCGCACATAAGTGTATACAGAGTGTTACAGACTAAGATGCTGATCCATATTTAAGCATGGTCGGCTTTAAAAATTCTAGGAATGTTAGCGGTTTACATCTAGGAAGCAAAATTTGAACTTTTATATGATGGTTTGCTTAAATCAGTTACTTTTTATTTTAAAAACATTTAAGAATTCGAATTTTATTATCAAAAAATCGTTATTTGTTTTCAGATAAATTCTTATAGAACACGTAATTAAAATATTTGTTTCTTTAACGAAAGTTTGTTTTATTGATTTAGAATATGTAGTGACATCTAGTAAAGAATGATAAATATAATATATAATTGATTAACTTACTGTGCCGGTAAGTCCTTTAAAAGAAACAGTTAAACCTTAAACTTAAAAAATCAATTTATAAATTGAATAATTTTTTAAAGCATTTACTTATTTTCTTTAAAGTAGAGGTCCTAACATTGGTCAACGATAAAAATATATATATTTTTTTGGGTTTCTGTTTACATGCTTAAATTCTGATTCTAGACATTGCAAAATACTTAAATTTGTATTTTTAGTTCTTACGGTTTGCTATTGTTTGATTCACGAAAGTTCATACAAACCTAAAAGATATATAATTAAAAAACATATATACAGGGTGTCGAAACCCCTATTTATATACGAAATAACTTTGCCTCGGTACAAGAAACAAAAAAATTTGAATGTCTTTGAATACACTCTTTTTACTAACAGCACTAGGTAATATACAAGGTGTCTCAAAAACAAAGTGGCGTTAAGTAGACAGTTAAATGGTCTTTAAAACGAGGCTCTACATGATTCCCATTTCTATTTGAACAAAAAGGTCCCATTCAAAAAAAAGTGGTAACTATTTGAATATCATCACTGTATTTTATTTTGTTAATAAATGCTATACTTTTGGTCATTAAAATTTTTAATAGGTTCACATAACCGAGGGGAAAAAATTTGAATTTTTTGAACATTTTATTAGAATATTTTATTTTATATTTAAATGTTATACTAAAATCCGTTTCTTATGACATAGCGCAACATACTGGTAATTTTTATTATTGCGATTGCGACCTTAGATGATTTATTCAAGAATTCCATAATCGGTATGAGCTGACTAAATAATTTATATAAATGGAATGGTTTTCTTGACTTTTTGCATTCAATTAGCAGGTTGGGCGAGAGCTATTTAGGTTGGGCGCTCGCCATACTGCGCCCGCCACTGAGAAGGATAGAAAAAAACGTTCTGTATGTCTTTTTTAACCTTTTTATTTATTCTCTTTTAAGCATAAAAAAGAAAGAAATGAACATCAAAAACCTAAGAAAAATTAGGATTAAACAATTTTTTAATTGAAAACCCTGTGTATTATGTCACCATAAAAAGGTTTTTATTAAAAATCTTTACAAATATACCATATTTGATATATTTGTCTTTAAAAGTTTTCGAAATATAACCACTTAAATCTGAAAAATAGTTGATATAATTTCCATTATCCTACCTACGGCACTAAGGTGAGACTGTAGATGTAATGGAAATTATACTTAGATCTAAGTGGTCATATTTTCCAGAACGATTAAAGACAAATATACTAAATATGGTATTTTTGTGAAACATTGTAACATAAGAGTGTCCCATTTAAAAAAGTTTACCTCATTATTTTTCTTGAGTTTTTAATGTTCATTTGTTCCTTTTTTATGCCTAAAAGATAATAGATAAAAAAGTATAAAACTTTTATACAGGACTTTTTTTTGCTTATAGTTAAAAATATGTGGCAATATATATATATATATATATATATATATATATATATATATATATATATATATATATATATATATATATATATATATATATATATATATATATATATACATATATATATATATATATATATATATATATATATATATATATATATATATATATATATATATATATATATATCTGGAGTTATTAAAAACCGATGTAGGTATTATGGGCTCGATTTTGGAGAACCCAAAAATAGCGTAGTTAGAATTTTAATAAACTTCTAACTTCTAAGAGATACGTGGGGAAATAAAAAATTGACGTTTTTGATTTTATGCAATATATCCTTTAATACAAGAAATAGCAAAAATCACAAAAAACAATTATTGTTGAACTTTTTACGTAGAATCTACAGAAAGTATTTGATTTTTTTACACAGGGTTGTCCTATAAAGTGACGATGCCAGCTTAATGTTTTTCTTATGGAACACCCTGTATATTTTTTTACTAATTAATAGCTCTTGTCACTACGATAACAAATATCTGTTGAAGTTTATTAAATATTTGAATTTTAATATTCGTTTGTGAGTGTACCCCGTATAAACACCTTTTTTACAATATGGCAAGGGCTATTAAAATATACAGGATGTTCCATAAGAAAAACATCAAGCTGGCATCATTACTTTTTAACGCAACCCTGTATAACAAATCAAATATTTTTTTTGTAGATTCTACGTAAAAAGTTCTACAAAAGTTGTCTCTACAGTTTTTACTATTTTTTTATTAAAGGATATATAGGGTGAAGTCAAAAACGCCAATTTTTTAATTTTCCCTTGTATCTCTTGAATAAACAATTTTAATAAAATTTTAACTCCATCATGTTGGGTTTCTCCAAAATCGAGCACATCACACCTACATCAGTGTTTTATTAACTCCAGTTATAACTGAGATAGTCCACAAAAACGCCCAATTTTGCCCACCCTGTACTTTTAACTTAACTGGTCTGTGAGGCTGAATCAAAATAGTATATTTTCCAACTAGTGCTGAAAGTGCCACTTTTCCGCACGCGACTGCAGTTGCGTTGCGTCAAGTGCAGAAAAGGCACTTTCGGCACGTGTTAGGAACGCTATTTTCTCTACGAGCGTAAGGAAAACATTAATCAAATTTCATTATTTTCTTTTTATTATTTTAATACAATGCTACCAAATACCCTACTTATACTTATTATTAATGTTGGTAAATAAAAATTCTTCATTGCGACTCTCTAAAATTATGGTTTAAAATTTTTGTACTTTTCCTACTACACTAGTGCAGAAAAGTAGTGTAGAAAAGTACTTTTTGCACTAGTGAAGAAAAGTTACACTTTTAGAACTAAAATGCGTGCAGAAAAGTGAACATTTTCGCACGCGAGTAGTAAAAAATTAAACGTATTATTTACCTAGTTTTTCGTGTAATAAAGCAAAATCGTTGAATACCTTTAGGTGACAATTGAATTGTCTAATTACTTTTGCTTAGTCAATCCTATTGTTCAATAAAATAGATTTATAAGAAATACCAGATTAAATTATAGATTTGAGTTGTTTTTAATTCGATAAGGTATTTTACTTAAAAAATATATGTTATAGAATTAATCTGCCAGGATTAATTGATTGATGACTAAATTGAAACCTATCAACCAGATATCTTAACTTAAAGATAAGATATCAACCAGGCATTTTAAAAAATTAAATCCCAACCATTATTAGTTGTAACATTTTAGCAATAATCTTAGTGAATTATGGTTTAAACTAAATATATGTTTTAAATAAACAAAAAATGAATGCCGTTTTCTTTATTTGTTTGAGTGTTTTTGGTACGTACAGAATTACATATTTTTAAAATCAATAATACATAATTACACCATATAAACACCCTGTATAATTTTTCATTTGTGAATATCGTAGACAATTCTGAATCAAAATGTGATATTTTATAAAGTTTTTAAGCTTACTTGATTTGGTTAGAGCCATTTTTAATATTGCATCTAGGTGGCCATGATTGGATGAAAATTATTCTAGTGACCCTAAATGACACTAGAAAAACAATCGGGAAGTTTTGGTGACTAATATGAAAGATAAAAATAAAACAATTTGACAAACGGACTTTCGTGTCTAACTATTTTTTTTTAATGGCAACTTTTTTAGACAAGCACTTTTTGAATAAGGGATTTTTTGAAGAATCTAACGATACCAATTTATTTGCGATTGGATTAAGAATAAAGTTATAAATGAAGAATTATAGCCTCCTAGATGTAATACTTTAAATAACTCTCAAAAAAGGCGTAAAAAAATTATGGTAATAATTTTAACTATATTTAAATACTAACTGCTTGTACAGAATTTAAAAAATATATATCTTACCTTAGTTTAGATAAATAGGGCTGTTCCCTAAAAATAAACCTAAAATTTTAAAAGGCTGTATAAAAAGTTAGCATTTACTAGAGGATCCCTAAAGCCTTCCTTAGATGATCAATAATGTTAAGACAATAATATTAACGTAATATATTATATGGAAAAGTGTCACCTTAGTATTTTTCGATTTTTTTCTAACTTAAAGTTTCATATGAAAAAAAGAGACCAATATTTTAAATAAGTCAAAATTTAAATCTTTTTCTTCTTTGTTAAATCAAATGTCATAGTTTTATTGCTTTTGCTACTTACACGTTTAAAAACAATTACTTATGCATGTTCTCTGTTTAAAATTAAGAAATATTTAAATTTACCGTTCAAAACTAACAGCTAAATTATGATCTAAAATAGTTATTTATTAGATAAGTGAGTTATATTACATATAAGTCACGCAAGAAAGTTTAACTCTCGAGCCCGAAGGGCGAGAGAGGTAATTTTCTTAAGTGACTTATATGTAATAACTCACGTGTCTAATACGAAATTTTATCCAACACTTTCGTATAAATCGTTTTTAATATCGAAAATAATTTGAAAACGTAATCCATTATTTGTTACTTGTCATTGTCAACACCAGCAACAAAATTATGTATATTGTTTATAATTCACTAGTGAGCTAAAGGGTACTTTAGCTCACTTGTGACTTAGAGTACACTTTATATCCTCAAAATCTGATCAATTATGTAGATATTATATGTAAGTGTTGGATAAAATAATTTTTTGTTCCTCCTAAAAAACTGTTTTCCTACTCGCGTGCGAAAAAAGTTCACTTTTTAGTTCACTTTAGTGCGGAAAGTACAAAATTTTGAAACCAAATATTAGTGAGTAGCAGTAAAGAATTTTCATGCATTTTATATTTACAAGAAAATTTTGCTTTGGTATGGTGGAATATTAGGTAGCAAAAAATAAATAAAATTTTAGTTTTTATGGTTTCCTTATACTCGTAGAAAAAATAGCGTTCCTAACATGTGCCGAAAGTGCCTTTCCCGCACTGGATTACAACTGCAGTCGCGTGCGGAAAAGTGGCACTTTTAGCACTAGTTAGGAAATATACTATTCTTCTAGTTGTGACACTGGATTAAAAATACGATTTTATGAAATACGGCCATGATATCAATTTAAATAAGGTATGCATTTTAAAGGAATTACACCGTCAGAGCAAAATATCAAATTTGTTAGCTTTGTTAAAAATGCATACATTGAATGAAAAAAAACCGCCGCAGCACTCCGACTTTCTGAACAGCTGTTTGGTTTTTTAACTTCTTAAATACCATTGGTACTTTGGCAACTGTTTAACAGTTATACTTAAAATAACTTTTTTATACCAACTTTAAAGGAATTAAAGGACAATATCTTCCTTACGAAGCGCGACAAAACTTTTTTTCCCTATACTTTATGATATTTTATTTTACTGCAACAGGATTAGATATAAACTTCGAATCCTAAATTTTTTGTAACTATGTCCAATATAATTGCTTGCTTATATTTTAGCATTATCTTCGGGTCAGACCGATATAGACTTTCCAGAGCTAGATGACAGATGGTCTTATTGCTACGAGTTTACATGGTTTGGTCCAGAATATAACAATGTTACCGCATACAATGGTACCTGTGATGATTTTGTTGATGAAACAAGAGCAGGTGAAAACATTCCATGCATACCACCTCTTGTAATTTCGGGTGAGTATACAAGGCTGTGAATTTGTCTTTTTAAATTATTAATAATTTCTAAGGTTTTAATTTTGATAAATTTTTTTATTTTATAATTTAGTAAAATACTAACATTATTTACCAGATAATTACCATCGGGGTTTTGAGTTATGCAGCAAAATACCCTTTTTTACACTCTGTTTATTTTTTTACCGTTAGAAAGATCTTTTAAAATCCTTTAAAAAATGTCTTTATGTATTATATCCGATTTTTAATAGTTTCGGAAATATGGCCATCCTCAGGAATTTGATAGTAAACTGGCATTTTTACAATAAAACACCCTGTATATTGCATTACAATTTAATATATATTTTAAAGGGCAATAAGAAAATACCACATTGAATTTGTCTCTATCTTATAGTTTTGGAAATATGGTCATTTAAATCTAAAAACTATGTTAAATTTCTATAATATCGCAGCTCTAGGGTATAAACGGGGAAAATATTTACTATTTTTTAGATTTGGATGGGTATATTTCCAAAACTATAAAAGATAGACCCATCAAATGTAATAGTTTCTTAAAGCTCTTTTAAATATCTGATACCATGCATATACAGGGTGTTTTATATAAAAAAAGTCCAGTTCACTATTAAACTCCTTGGATATATGATATATGCACATCTTTTCTTAGTGATGAAATATACAGGGTGTTCCATTAAAAAAAGGTATTTTGCTGTATAACCCAAAAACCCCTCTTAAATAGCGTGAAAAATGCAACTAGTTTGCTAATTTAAGCTATTTCGTATTTCGCCCAATTAACTAGGATATTTATAAAATTCTAGGGCCCTGCTAAATACACTTGCAACAAACTTAAACTTCGCGGTAAGATAAAAAAATATATATAAATTTATTGTTCACAAATTGTTTAAAAATAAAACAGTTGAAACTGCTTTTAAAAAATATTGAATTAATAAAATAAAAAACTCGTCTTCTCTCTACTCTGTATATCTCTTAACTTTTAGTTAAACTAACTACTGGTAATACAGACCAAGAACCAACTTTTATAACAAGTAAAACTTTTTGAATGATTGCAAAAAAATCATTTGTTGCAGACCTAATAAACCACAGTGTATGTACCGTATTAGCTAATTATTTCCGAAATTATGTATTTAATCTATGCTAGTTAGTATTTTAGAGGCGTTAGACCGTCTCTTTTCCACCCATTGCCTGTGAACCTTTTAACATAGCTTATACGAAATATTTTAATTTCTTATAATATTCAAAAGCACATTTTCTCCATCAGCCTCTTTTATAAGTTGCATAAACTAATTTTTTATTTGTAAACTTGGATTCAATTTTTTATTTGACGATAAAATGGTAATTAAAATAAAATTTTAGAAATATTGAAAATATACTGTTTGGCTGAAAATTCTCTAAATGCGCTCTTTTCTATTATGTGACTACCACACGTTTTTTTATACCTATTTATTAAAAATTTAAACTTTTGACATATTGTATCATTCAGAAAATGGTAACTTTTTACACGATTGTAGAAAAATACCTATATATTTTGTTTGTAGAGGATGGTACAATACCAGATATTAATTACTTATGGGAAAACCACAGATCTAGCGTATTATGTATTAGATCAGGAAGTCAGGCTTGTGTTAAATATTCTTATATTCTCAACGGTATAGGTAAGTATTATGAAATAAAAAAGAAGGATCTAAAATCATAGGCAACAATCACATTTTTGAGAAAATTAAGTTAGTAACCACTTTTTGTATTGATACTCTGTACCGTTTAAAATAATCCTGTAAATTAATTTATTACCCCAAAATTTCAAAAAAATTGTATTACAATATAATGAGTAAGTTTTAAACCCGGCAATCTTTACGCAACTCCAGACAATACAATCGGCAAAATCCCGTACTACCAATTGAAAAGCGCATTTTGAGTACACGTGATATATGAAGTGGTTCATCTAGAGTACATATCAGGCAGAATGAAGAACGCCGTAGACACCGTTGATATAACGTGCAAACAGGAGGGACTCAATCCTCAATTATCATAAGACAATATCCGTCCCTTTCACAAGAAAAAGGGTTCTGAAAGGACTAGGATCTTCCAGGCTCAATGGATTGGAATTCCTTTTACAAAAGAGGTTAAAGATTTTAAGGTCATCTTTGACCAAAAACTGACCTATGGGGTCACTCAGAAGGCAAAAAGTACTCTGGGTGGATGCCGAAGAATTTGCGAAAAGAATTAGGGGCTCAGCCCGAAGATAAACCTGCGGTTGTACAAAATGGTCGTCAGGCTAATGTTAACCTATGGTTGAATTGCCTGGGGTGCGAAGACGCTAGAAAAGACGTCAATAAGGCAGCTATAAAGTATATAATGACTTGCTTGTCTATGTATTACGGGGGCAATAAAATTAACCCCTACAACATATTTTTATACCAAATTTTACAGTTAGAAAGAGGATTTAATTTTCTTAAGTTTACCACTGTTTCCTCGACAGCCTGCGCAATCAAAATACATTTTATAAATAAAATGTACAAATATGATTTATATGGACATTGCCAAAGGCTACTTAAAAAAATTGGACATTGATAGCGTTTCGGATAATATTCTGAATTTTCTGTTTTTTAAAAAGAATCTCCAATATATACTAATTTTAAAGATTTAACCCTACATAACCTTTTACAAAAAGTGTCAAAATCTAAAGAAATTTAACAAAAATATTAAATTCATTTAAAAAACATTTTTTTCGTTCATTTCAACTTTATACCGTCACGCATTTGTGAGCAACCCTGTATACATAAAAATATTTGTAAAATGTGAGTTTTATGCCTTGCTATATACCTATGAAAAAGAAAATATAAAAGTTTAATGTATAACGAGTAAATGAGCTTTGTCAAACATCTGACTCACCCTGTATAATTGAATGTTTTGATGTTTACGGCGCCGCCGGTTTACGTAATAAAAAGGTACGCGGTTAAAAGTTTTTTACCAAATTGTTTTAAATATATTTTTTTTCATCATTAGGGCCACTAGCATTTAGTTTATATTTGGTAGGGGTCCCATGTCCAAGTTTTTAGATGTAATCATTTAAAAATTTTATCTACGCCAGTGTTTTGTATAGAATGTGGCAGTTGGAGTGAAAGAAGAATAGATAATGCAAAAAGACAGGAATATAAACATTTACAATGTCCAATTACAAAACGAACAAATTTATTTCTTTTGTTTCAGTTACTAATCAAACTCATATGTGCGCTCGAGTAAGATCGGGTGGAAAAAAGTGACAGGAGGATGCTACAAACAACAACAGGAAGGATATGAGATAGAACTGTGTGTTTGCGAAAGTGCAATTGGCCTTAGCAAGCAGCCTTGCAATAGCTCAGCAGGTTATGGTTCTATCGTAGCACTTCTTTTAACTAGCTTGCTTATGTTTATCCTTGAAAGATAAAAATTTGTAATAATAGGATATAATTAAAATCTTAGCCTTTTTTAGAAGATGTTATAAGATTGGATGCCAAATAAAAATATGTATTTTCTTTAATCCAATTTTTAAGTTAAAAAATTTTACCCTTTCAATAATTTTTTTTTGTTTTTTTTAACTCGCATTGTGTACTTCCAGAGATATTAAATTTAACTTTTAAAAAAATGTACTACTACCTATATGCATAAAATAAGTAAATAATATAATTTTTGTTTTTATTTTTTCGAGTTAAAGCCGTTTTTTACCTTACCTTCTTCACTTTTCTGGAAGTTTGCACTGGTATAGTATATTACATTACATAAGTGGAAATATTGTTACACAAGGAGTCATTATCAGCCGAGTGCTACAAACCCACGAGTGTAGGAAAGTCATTTTCACATAAGTATTATACACTATTTTTAAAAAGGTAGGTTGTCTTTGTAGAAACAATCAGAAAACAATTTAAAACTTGCAATACTAGGATAATATACATATGTATACTTTTCCTCACTAGGGTATAATATATTGTTTTACAATATTCTTCCATTAAAAATCACCTACCAAGTAGCTTTCTATAACTCTCACCATTTTAGAAATTAAAAGGTTCTCACCTTAAAACTGTTGCAAGGTTTTTAATAGCCTGATTTATTTAAAACTAGCCGTTCGTGCACTCTTCGTTGGGCCTTAATTATTTTTTTTTAATTTTTCTTTAATCATAATAAAATAAAGCCCTTAGCATTTCTAAATAGTAAAGCTTTCTGATTGTGAAAGAATTTTCATGATCGATTCAGTACTTTTGAAAATGTGTCCTTACAAACAAACAAAGTTTAGAATTTTACATCTTTAATTATAATATTAGTATAAATGAATATTGAAGAAAATATCTACTAAAAATAAGTAACTTTATTGCTTTCTTCTATTTTTTTATAAAAACTTGCTTTGGGCGAGAATCGAACCCCATATAAAAATTCGACCCGTTAGGATGCTTTCTTTTTCCGCTGACTTAATATACAAACGTAAATATTTCTTTCTATTTTCTTTTGATCAGAGAATATAAGCTATATAATATGATCGATTTAGTACTTCATTTTAACAATATAGCCTAGAACACTCCCATGAGTATTGTAGCTTTCTGATTGTGAAAGAATTTTTTAACGGTTCAGTATTCCTAAGCGGCTACAAACAAACAAGCAAATAGACAAAGTCACAAAGCTTACCTTTTATAATATTTAACAATATTGGTATAGATAACAATATGTTAGCGATGACAAACTTTATATTATATATTGCAATACTTAGTGAGTAGTAAGACATTTTCGATGCTACAGAGTGCTAAATGATATTTTCACATGTGGTGTGGCGGTAGAAAAAAATATTGTTGTAAATATGTGTTAAACTTTTGTCAAGTTTTAGAACCATATATTTTTTAAAGATTTTTAAACAAATACATAAAAATAATTTAAAGTACTGGTATAACTTTTAATTCCAAATGACACTTTACTTTTGTTATATTTTTTAAATAAGGTTACTTTACTGCTTTTAAAGTTTCTTTTTTCTACATGTTCAGTATATCCTTTGACTATTAACAAAACTAACAATTGCTAACCTAGTTTGAGATATTGCTTTAATTTTATATGGAGTAAAATTTTTGAATAATTATAATATAAAAGATTTTAATTTTCTTGCACCCTATAAACCATACTGAATATTTAAAATTAAAAGTTATAAATTTTAAAAAGTAAAATTTTTAATAAACCTCTTCAACAAAACAATTTAATAGTTTTTATACTGAGAAAGTGCGCATAAAATTAGGTATAAAATGTGCAAAGTGACATTGTTTTAATGTTCAAAGGTTTTTAATTATTTTTCAACAAAGTCAGTTTTTCAAAATCGGTTTAGTAGTTTCCTAGAAAAACTACACTAAAAACCTGTTGTGTTTAGCCCCTGTAACTAGATTATTTTTTAAAATAATTAAATACAATTTGGTACGTAGGCATATCACCTAAATGTACATTATTTATTTTATGTACTAAGTTGTTTTCTTTTACTTCCAGTCTGGCTGGAAGTGACCTTAATTTTCTTATTTTAAATTGGACACCCGGTGTATTTTTAGTTATTTGAATAGGCATTGTCATTTCAAGTATCTACTTTGACAATGTATTCGCTACTTTTGACATTTAATCTAAAAATATTTTTATTTTTTCATCTGGAAAGCCATTATAAAACTATAAATTTTGGCCTCAAGATTTACGGAAAAAATAGTATAACCATTTATTTTGCCGTAATACCTGGTTTCCAAATTTAAAGTTTCAATACATTTAGGGTACTCGGAATAAAATTTAAAAACTTAATATATTTAGTTGTTGAATGTAAAAAAGTAGCAACCGAAGTGTCATGTTACTTGGAATTATGTTTTCTACCTAAAAAAATAAAAATATACCGGCCGTCCCATTTTAGTTAATAAGGTGAAAGTCGTTTTCGGCTAAACCAGAAGCAACAGAAAACAATTAAACCCATAAAATATTGCACATTTAGATGTTACACCTACGTACCAAATTTTATTTTATTATTAAAAAAAAAGGTTAGAGGGGCTAAAGACACCAGATATTTAGCTTACCTTTTCTCAGGAACTACCAAACCCATTTTAATAAGCTAATGTATTTTAGAGATAATTTAAAACCCTGGCTGTGTGGCTAATGCCAGAAGCCAAATAATAGCTGCCTATAAAATTTATAGGCAGTAGCCGCAAAAATGGCGCAGCCAGGTATAAACAGGTAATATTTTGGTGCATGTTTTACTTTCATAACGAACAAGCATTTTTTTTACCACAAATTATTTTTTTGTTTTGAATATGATGATATACGGCTGCCTATAAAAAAGTGGCCGCAAAATGGGGGTGCCAGCTATTAAACACACGAGTGAGAGTTGGCGCGCAACGCTACTTCTTAAGCCGCGTCCAGACTTGCAACAATTCGCCAAACATCGGTCCAAATAGACCTATTTGCGCGCTACTTTGATGCAAAAGCCAACAAGCTCTGAATTACCCCGGAATCATTTGCAAAACCCTTGAAATGACGTGAATTATGTGCGTGATGTGGGGCTATGTGGCGAACTATTCAGCGCGGCTAATTGTTGCAAGTCTGGATGCAGCATTAGATGAGAAAATTATTTATAAAAATGTTTGCTTGTTAAAAAATGTATATATTGTACGAATAGAAAATGTTAATTTTGTATACAAGGTAAGCAAAAACTTAAAAAACATGATTTTTCTTTAGGAGTAAACTACTATTGTTTTTAATTCTTAAGCAAAATGTAATAAAAATTTTTATTTAAAATAACGTTTTAAATTATTAGTTAAAGTTACAGGGGTATCAAAAAGTTTTAAAAAACTGATTTTAAAGTTATGAAAAATAAATTATTTTATATTTTTATAACACTCTCATAATTTATTTTTCAAACACCTGCTTTCTTCAAAATCCTACACAACACAATTAGGGTTGCCTGCTGTTAAAAACACGAGGTATCCGCAAGTAAAAAGAGTTGGCATGCAACGCCACTTCTTAGACGAACATGACGAGTGCCAGCTTTGTAAGTATTTACAAAGAAAGTGCTTGTACGTTATGTACGTAATAAATGCACTAAAATATTACCTGTTTATACCTTTTTTTTCAAGGGCAGCCATGGATTTTTAAATTATCTACATACGTTGCTATAATGTATATGATGTTATATTTAAAAACCAATTAAATGAAGTTTTATTTCAAAAATTAATTTTTATTTATTTAATAAAAATAACTTGCGACCAATTTTCGACTGGCACCCTATTGTCAATATATACTTCTATTCATAAACGTATGTAAAATTGTAAATTTAATTTTGTAATTATGAACGTAGTGATTTTGCAGCGGGATCTCGTACTACATATTATATGATTATTTCCAAAAAGCGCATTTATTTACCTGCAAAAAATTGTCCTATACCTTTGTTACCGCATTTTTTGTAACGTTGATGTAGCAAATTATTATTAAATATAGTGTCTGCGCGTTCGTCGGGCAAGCATTAAATTTTCGTTGCTCTTGCTTTAAACCCTCTTTAGTACGTTGTTTATGCCAATAATTTTTAAAAATTTTGTGTCTAGTGAAAAAAGTGATGTGCTGCACCTTTTGCGATATTAATTAATGCTAATAATAATCAAATTCAGTATAGAATTTGATATAAACAATGTCGGTTTGTGCAGTGTGTCTAAAGGCAATAACAAAAAACGCTCCCGGAATTTCATGTTCGGGTATTTGCGATTCGACTTATCATGCTAACTCGAGTTGCTCCGATGTGGCCAAAAATCAGCTGACCACTATCAACAACTTACCCGGAGCACGCTGGGCATGTCAGTCCTGCCGTAGACCGCAGAGAGGCCGTGCTCGAGTTCAATCCAATGCTGACGTTGATGGTGACGTACATTTCGATGAGAATAACGAAGGAAATGCTACCTTAAAAATATATTTGCAGAAAATAAATAAGCAAATGGAGTCACTACGCGAGTCCGTTGACTTCTGTTCAAATAAAATAACTGATTTTGAGGAAAAGTTGTCTAAGATCGGCGAGTTATATAAGGGCGTGGAAGCACTTAAGAACGAAAATGTTGTTCTTAAGAAAAGGCTTACGCAAATGGAAAATAAAATTAATAATTTAGATCAATATAACCGCTCTTACAACATCGAATTACAGGATATTCCGGAAAAGCCAAATGAAAACCTAGTAACTGTTGCTAAAAGTGTTGCTACTATGCTAAATTTTAAATTGGAAACCGGTATGGTTGACAATATTTTCAGAGTCCCGACTCAATTGGATAACAAGCCCAAAAACATAATAATTAAATTTTTATCTAAGTTGGAAAGAGATAGATTTCTTGCTGCGGCCAAAGCTGCCAGGAAGAATCTTGGTAACAAACCTGGTTTTCAGCTGGATGGCATTTCAAACCGATTCTTTATTAATGAGCATTTACCACCCCAGACTAAGTTTCTTCATAAGCAGGCGCGCGAAAAGGCTAAAGTAAAGAATTTTAAATTTGTATGGATCCAAAATGGCAACGTTCTTGTTAGGCAAGCTGAAAACACAAGGATAATTACGATATCCAGTACGGAAGATTTAAATGCCATGTGAAAACCAACATTCATGTTTAAAACTTTTTTGTCTCTAAATAAGATATCCTTTTCGCGATGTCTCTCAATGTACTGTATCAAAATACGCGGGGGTTAAGGACTAAACTTTCGGAATTTAAACAAAATACTTTAATTAACAATCCTGATATCCTGTGTGTTACGGAAACTTGGCTGAAGAGCAATATTTTTGACCATGAATTAGTTGACTTAAATCAGTACAATGTGTTTCGGCGAGATCGGGAAACCATTATCGGGGCAAAGTCTGAGGGTGGGGGTGTTTTAATCATTGTGAAAAGTAAATATAGTGCCGCCCTGGTGCCGGAATTCCAAAGCAATGCAGAGGACTTATGGATTAGTGTTAAGTTGGATAACAATGTGTTACTGTATCTTTGCTGTGTCTACCTACCGCCAGGCAATGTGGATGCCTATACAAGTTTCGTATCAAAGCTTGGTAACTTACAATTTAAAGAAAATGATATAGTTTTAGTCTGCGGTGATTTTAATACCAGCTCGACACAATGGGTATTTGTGGACGATGGCCATTACTTTGAACCGTTCAATGTTGATCCTAAGTACTCATTATTGTTAGACACATTTTTATTTCACAATTTATTACAGTTTAATTCTGTTTTAAACAATAATAATCGGCTACTTGACCTAATTTTGTGTAACAAATTTAGAATTTCCGAAATGAGCCATTGTTCTAACCCTTTTGTGCCAGAGGATGGTCATCACCCGTGTATCGAGTTTCTTTTGGATGTGGGCATGCATAGATGTTTGGAATTTAACAACAGCAAATACTTTAATTTTAAAAAGGCAAACTATATTAATATTAATAATCAAATAATGGACATAGACTGGAAATCAGTGTTTCATAATAAGTCCTTGAACAGTTGCTTGGATATTTTTTATTTTAAACTAAATCATATTATTAAACAAAATGTACCCACTTACACAAAAAATAAATATTTTCCTACATTTTACTCTCACTCAACAATTAGAGCTGTTAAAGAAAAAAATAGGATTCACAAAAAATGGCGCAAATATAATAATCCTAATGATTACAATTTGTTTAAAACCTTAAGGGCGCGATGTAAAACATTAATTAAAAATGACTTTAATAGATATAATGAATCTGTTGAGAATGACTTAACTAATAACCCTAAACGTTTCTGGAGCTATGCTTCTATTAAAAAACAAGTAGTAAGTAAAATTCCCAGCGAGATGCACTGGGGTGACAAATATGTAAGAAGCGGAACTGATATTAGTAACTTATTTAGTGAATTTTTTGAGAGTGTTTTCGTGCCAGAGGGGTATCAGTTTACACCGAGCGCAGTATCCAATAACATAGTCTTAACGGAGGTTACCTTGGATCAAAATACCGTTTTAAAATCTCTTCAGAGTCTTGACCCAAGGAAGGGAGCCGGACCTGATAAAATACCATCTATATTTGTTAAAAAATGTGCAACTTCCCTTTGCGTGCCATTAACCATTATATTTAATATTTCGTTGATAAGAGGGGAATTTCCAGATCGATGGAAGAGTGCCATGATTGTACCGATTTTTAAAAATGGTCAGAAAAACGATGTCAGAAATTACAGACCAATTAGCAAAATCTCTATAATACCGAAAGTATTTGAAAAGATACTGTATGATCATTTTTTTAATTTAGTAAAAAACATTGTCATTTTAAAGCAACATGGCTTCTTTCGGGGTCGCTCACTGGAAACCAATCTATTCTTGTTCTGTGAATATCTACATCACCACCTGGATATGCGAACGCAGGTTGACACTGTCTACACCGACTTCAGTAAAGCATTTGACAAGATTAGTCATAATATATTACTATCACGACTTGCAGAAGTCGGTGTGGGTGGGAGTCTTTTAAGGTGGGTAGAATCATATATCAAAAATCGTTCACAGTACGTCTCTGTTCAGGGCTTTTGTTCAAATTCATTTATCGCTACTTCCGGGGTACCTCAGGGGTCGCACTTGGGGCCGTTATTTTTCATAATATACATTAATAATATAGGATCTTGTTTTCAGTACTGCGACTACTTACTTTACGCAGATGACTTAAAGATATACTCCTCTATCTCGAGTTTGAGTGACTGTACTAACTTACAAACTGATCTGGATCGCTTGAGTACATATTGTGAAGAAAATAGTTTGTTTTTAAATTTGGATAAATGCACAACAATTACATTTTCTCGTAATCAAAATCAGTTTAATTATATTTATCGGTTAAAAAATACACCACTGAAAAAAGTGGATCATACTCGGGATCTGGGAGTTGTTTTTGATTCTAAGCTAATTTTTGACCTGAATGTTGACGCTATTGTTAATTCGGCTTTAAGAATGCTGGGTTATGTAATAAGAAAATGCAGGCCATTTAGAAATATCAAGTCAATTATCTGTTTGTATAATTCTTTTGTTTTAAGTAAGTTAAATTTTGCTGCCGTTATTTGGAGCCCTAGGCAAAACACTTTTAGTGAGAGACTTGAAAGAATACAAAATAAATTTTTAAAATTTATTGCATTTAAACAAAACTTTATCATTACCAATAATGATATCACTCTTGCACGAACTCATTTTCATCTAAGGTCACTGAGTGACCGCAGATTTACTTATGACATTATATTTTTGTATAAAATTTTAAATAATCTCATACAATGCCCTTGCATACTACAAAAATATCACTTAATGTCCCACAAAGGTCTCTAAGGGTAAACGAATTGTTTTTCTTGCCATTTAGAAGCACAAGTACAGGTCAGAATTCGCCTCTCTGCAGAATAATAAGAAATAGTAATGTGTGTGCTGAACAAATAGATTATTTTTCAATGTCATTATCACAGGTTAAAACTATATTAAAAAATATGTAATTGCACAGAGCCGATTTCCGGCACTGTACCGTCTGTTTCTTTTTCTTTTTAGTTTCATCATATCTGTAAGTATTAGCTTTAGTTTTATTACTTTGTAAACAATTCACTGATTTCTTTAATTATTATATAGGATAAGGATATGTTAAAATTCATGTAAATTAGTGGATACCCTAGTGGGTACTTTTTTGTACCTGTTGTATCCCCTGGACAGGAATAAATAAATAAATAAATAGATAAAAGAATAATTTCCTTCCAGTAAATTTTTCAGAAGTCAAAAAAGGCATTATATTTAAAAATTACCATAGCTTATATTAACTTTTTTTAAAAGGAGAGATGAAATTTTAAGAATAATAACCAATATACTAGGGGTGTTTCATTTAAAATACTAAAGTATTATCAAAAAAATACTTGCCATGCATTTTTCAAAAAGCTTTAACATTTAAAAAATATTACATTTTTGCTATAGAATTCGCTAATGAAACTTACCTTATTTTTATTCCAAATATTAGAAACTAGTCTAAAGCAATCTTTAGACGACAGCCAAGGCTTGGCAAATATCCGTTCGTTCAAACGTTACCGCATCGTGTGTATCCAAAACATATTATGGCAAAGCAAAGTCAACGTTGGGATGCGGGAACGTTTGATCGAGCAGCCATTTGCCAAGCCCTTGCATGTCGTCAGTGGCCAGCTTAATATAGAAGGTTCTCCATTAAAAAAATATAATTTACCATTTGAAATTTTGGAATGTTTGCCATGCTATGAAAAATACCCTATACAGGGTGCCCCAATGGAAACGGCTACTATCGATTATCCGAAAAGTACGCTTTAAAAATTTTAGTATTAAAAGTATGATAAAGTCAGTGGGGATATATGACTAAAATATTTTGACAGCTTTAGCACTTCCGGTTATACCGGAAGTACACGTCAACTTCGTTGTTTTAAATGAAACACTCGAGATTTTATTTATTTTTAAGATTCTGCGTAAAATTCTAAATAAACTTTTTGTATAATGTCCTATATCTAAGTTTTGACTTATTTTAAATTTTATGTCAGAAAAACATTTATAAGCATATATTACGTTACCCATTATTTTTTTCTAAACTAAAGGGTTTATTACGAAATGGAACTAGGTTCCTTGTACAGATAGACCTTCTTAAGTAGACTGTGATAATAATGTTACAAATAATAAGTAAAGGTGGTCAAAAATAATCGTAATAAATTATATTAACAAAAAAATTACAAGTCCTTTTTTTTATTGAAGTCCCTATCTTTTATTACCTCATCCTATAAAGCAAATGATAATTTTGTAAAAGGA
Organism: Listronotus bonariensis; assembly: GCA_014170235.1. Classification (NCBI taxonomy): domain Eukaryota; kingdom Metazoa; phylum Arthropoda; class Insecta; order Coleoptera; family Curculionidae; genus Listronotus; species Listronotus bonariensis. Next base: position 22,742 of record JACEGR010009625.1, read on the forward strand.
TTCTAAAAATGTCTAGTTTTTAAAATAATAAAAATTTATTATTTATCTATTGAAACAAAGCTTTAAAGTACGGCTAACTTTGGCTACTAGTTTGCCCTGACGCTGAAATGCGGTGTCATAGCCGTAAATGCCGTACCTACCCGTACTTAAAAGCCTTGTTAGAATATATAAATAATACTAAATTATAATATTTCAAAACTACAAGTTTTAGGACAAGATATTCTTTCGCAAGCTCACCCTTATTTTAAATTCCTGATGAGAAAGGTAAAGGAAAGATACGGGTTTTCATTTTAAAAAATAACTTTTAATGTTTGTGTGGATATACTTTTTAAGCACTATTTTTAACCACCCTGTATTTTTTAATTGTCAAATTAGTAACCTAGCCTACTAAAGAAGTTCTTTCTCTACAAGGAACTTAGCTCCAATTTGTGTTTAGGGCTTTATTTCAGAAAAAATATTGTTAATGTAATGAGTTTCAAACGACGTTTTTAACAAACAATTTAAAATAAGTTAAAAACTTTTTGTATAATGTCCTATATCTAAGTTGCTGAAAATTAGGTATAAAACACCATATATAAAATATGTTTAGAATTTTACTCAGAATCTGAACAATATTTAATATATAAGGTGTTTAATTTAAAATAAGAAAGTTGACATAAACTTCCGGTTTAACCGGAAGCGCTAGAAGTGTCAAAATATTTTAATATAGTAGTCGTTCGTCACCACAAGCTTTATTAGGTTGTTCAATTTTCAATTTTTCTAAAGCCCACTTTTCGAGAAATTGATCTCAGCAATTTCCATTGAGACATCCTGTATAAGATCCAGTGATTTTTTTATAGAAATTTATTCGTTGCTTCTTAGTGTATTAAAAGTAAATACTAATTTATTTCCGTTTTAACCTAATTTTCAGCTAACATTTTTTCACGAAAGTTCCATTAAATTATAAATAGCATACCAACAAAGTCACGAATGCCAAAACAAAGCAGCAATATAAGCAAACGTGTATGCTGAATTTGATTCTGCAAAAAATAAAAGTTACAATTAAAAAAAAAAACAAACTTCTTTTCCATAACTTTCTTTTTGACACTTTGTATACATCATATTTTTTTGGGAACATGAACGTTTAAAAACCCTACAACATTCATAAAAAACTTTTTGTCATATCTCGTTAAACCACAGAAATATTGGACTTTCTTATACCATTAGGTTACCTTGTATATTGTATTTATGTATGTAACTCTCTTAATAATATTTGACACCAGGTGTTACTCCAAGTAAAATTTTGGATTTTTACATGCTTTTATATAATAGGTATAAATTCCTGTAACCGAACTTTAATCTCTCATGACAGTTTTTAATGTTTAGCACTAGGTAGTTATGTAAGCATAATTTTGGATTTTTAACACGTTTTTATTTATTACACAGAGTTCCTGTAACCAAACTCAAAAACAATAATGAACGAAAAATACTAATGTAATTGTAAACAAGCGTAGGCGCTTTGTGCAATATTTTTAGTATATCGAGCGCCCAACTCTTTTTACAAAAATACTAGTATTTTTCGTTGAATATTGTTTTACGATAATCTTAAAAATACTTTTTACTTTTTAGTTTTATGTTTGTTTAGTTTTTTAAATTTTAATTACTCCAGTTTGGTTTTTAGTACCTGTAAATTATGGTTTTTAATTTAAAGGTTATTTCAAATATTATTATAATAATTAAAATAATTGTTTTTCTGACGTAATATTCAATATTGCATATTTGTTTTTCATAAATGTTTTATTAACACAAAAATTTGAATTGAAGGTTGAAATATACGACATCACTACAAAAGCAGAAATATCTAGTGGGCGTTAAGTGAAAATCAATAAACCTCGTGTTACGTCATGGGACCAAGTTTAACGCAACAACCTACCCAAATCCGTTTTAGATAAAAAGAATAATGCTGTACTTTGAGCGTGGGCATTCGGTAACACTTTCTGAAGAAATAGAGAAATACAGTATTAAATAGAGATATCAGCAGGGTCCGTTTTCTTTTTATTATGTGATTGCACAAAATATTATATATATTAATCAGAAAATTGGAATGAAATTTATGACATATTGGATATATTATTGCCTATAGATATTACAAATTGTTTTGCTCAATTGATATAGAGCATCAAAATTTGAAAACACAGGGCGGCCGTACCACCGTACCGTTGCCATTTTTTTTTATGGGTAAATAAATTATGGTTTTAATTGCATACGAAAAACATTACAAAAATTAATAAATAGAAAT
>JACEGR010009626.1:0-25013 GCA_014170235.1 Listronotus bonariensis
TTTTTATTTATATAGAATAAACAATTGTAAGGGAAAGACAAATAAATATCCATGAAAGATAAATTCAAGCCGTTACTAACTAAAATTTTTGTTTGAAAAACCATAAAAATAAGATAAACATCTAGAAAATAGATAGACATCTATTTTTCGTAAATGCTTGGTCGAAAAGATATCGTTTTATTGCATTCATGGCAGTCTAAAAAATATTTATGGATTAAATGTTAACAAGGCGCGCTTGTGGCTGCTTCGGTTGTATCGGCAAGCGTCGATCTCCGGAGTTAAGCAGTGGAATGCGCGCCCATAATTTGGATGGGTGTCCGGCGACAGCGGTGTTTTGGGCAACGGCACACGGTGTTCTGCTCGGGGATGCGGACCGAGCAACAACCATCCAAGTTATGGAATGAATGGTGTGTGAATGAGAAGGAGTAGGGGTCAAGGTACAATAAGCCTTCAGGCTGCAGTGCACCACCTAGGGGGCGGTCGTCGGACCTGGGTGGGATGACCCGGAAAGAGTGAAAAAAAAATGTTAACAAGTAGCAAATGCAGTGTCATTGTTCCCGAAATACTATTTTCTATTCAAATTAGTTAAAAAATACCGGGTGTCTCACTTAAAATGAGAAAGTGTGCGTTGGTTTTGGGTAAACCGAAAGTGATAGAAAACAACTGAATTAGTAAAACAATGCAAACATATATGATTGTAATATACTTACGTACCAAATTTTATTTGGATAAATTGAAAAAAAAAGTTATATGGGTGAGCCACCGGCCAGGAACACTCTGTATTTAGAATACATTTTCTCGGAAACAATTAACCCGATTTCAAAAAACCTTAAACTTTTACAGAGAGATTTTAAAAACTTTTAAGATGAAGTATTACTTAAACGTTATGGTGATCACTTGGTTTTCTGTAAAATTTAAACATTTATATTTCTTTTCTAAAGTCAATAGACATAAATTAAAGAATATTAGGAATAACCATCGAATATGCGAAAACTATCTACAATGGAGGCGTATGGATCCCGTATTTTTGATAATTGATGATTTTAATCTTGAGATGATCGCGTGAACGTGGTTTTTAACCAAGCTGAGATTCCCAGTGGGAGGCTTGGTCCTAACAAGCCCATTGCAACGTACGACGCATCCAAATTAGTGCCCATCCATGCAGAAAATAACATTGACAAACTGAAGAAGGTGTAATATTTCATCAAAAATTAATTTCGTTTGAGATGTTTCATATTTTTTCTTAACGGTGAATTACAAGCATAAATTGGCACTCTTCATTTTACTTATATTTTTAATCTAAAAAAGGGGGAAGGTGATCTATACTTATTTTATAATTTTGGCAATATGGGAAAGAAAACTTTCATTTTTAAAGTACGACTCCTTGTATATAATGTATGTTGTATGTAAAAAAAAATGTATAGTGGAAGTATCAAAAATGTGCAGGCTATTGTTTTAATAAAGCCTTGGCCACAATTTTTAGGCGATATTGTAACAATATTTGTTTAAATACTATATTTACCATAAAATAATGTGTTTTTCTCAATTTATAGTGCCTAAATATAGTATAGAAGGAACAGTTTAAAAATATAAATTCGGTGCTCTTTGATAAGAAAAAAATCACAAAAAATTTTAAAGCAAATAAATTGGCATGCTTGTCTTCGCGGCCGCCTTTGCTATATTTCTTTTATGATATGCCGGTTGATGCAGGTGGTTATCGCACTATGGAGAAATTAATTTTTTTGGTCAAAATTCTGAAACTTACCAATCTAGCTTAAAATAAGGTGCTTTTTACTGGAAAAATATTATAAATTTACAGCCCCCTTAACATATATTATTTTTTATTGTACATAATAAACTAAAATGTCAGCTTTTTGGTTAATTCCGTAGTATTCTAATCAGTAATCCGATGATTATTATCTCATATAATATACAGGGTACGACAATAGGTATGATTTTATTAAATGGAATACCCTGAATATTATATCACCACCAAAAAATATTTTAAAATGCTTTAAAAAATACTACATTTGATGTGTCTATCTCAATTAGTTTCGGAAATATGACCATCCAAATATGAAAATTTTAAATTATTCTTAGAAGCGTAATAGAGATACATCTTTCCAACTTTTTTATTTTTTAACGTATAAAATAAATAAAAACACTGTTTTGTTGGGTAGATTCTGTGGAATACATATCTTTCATCAGAATGCTTTTAAGAGTTTCTAGACTGTGGAACCTACTGCCAGCGGAGGTCTTCCCCCAAATCTTCAAGTATTTAAGTCCCGTGTCAACAAACTTCCTCTTACCTCGCTTAAGACACCCACGGTACGTTAGTATTTAGGCTTTCAGCCTTCGTGCTGGGATTGGACAATCCCAAAGATAAAGAACAAAAAAATTGGTTAATTCCGTAGTATTCTAATCAGTAATCCGATGATTATTATCTCATATAATATACAGGGTACGACAATAGGTATGATTTTATTAAATGGAATACCCTGAATATTATATCACCACCAAAAAATATTTTAAAATGCTTTAAAAAATACTACATTTGATGTGTCTATCTCAATTAGTTTCGGAAATATGACCATCCAAATATGAAAATTTTAAATTATTCTTAGAAGCGTAATAGAGATACATCTTTCCAACTTTTTTTATTTTTTAACGTATAAAATAAATAAAAAACACTGTTTTGTTGGGTAGATTCTGTGGAATACATATCTTTCATCAGAATGCTTTTATGTTTTAGGATATACAGTGTAGAACAAAACATATTAAATTTTAAAATGGAAAACTTTGTAGATTATAAAAAAATCTTGTATCTGTCCTTACACTTAGATGTAGCAAAAAGTAGGAAGGCAATTGTAAGTACAAAAACTGATAAAGAAAAAGGTAAAAAAATCTTTGACAAAAGTAGCGAGACTTCGCGAGACTGCATCGGAAACACAACAATTTACTTTTTTAGTAAACAAGGCTAATAATAAACTTAGTAGATTAAATGTTGTATATTTATGTTAACTTATTACCCGAATAAAAGTCGTCATATCCTTTTATAATTTTGCGTACATGTAGTTTGGAGTATCTACTTTGAAATACACAGCATGAGCCATTAAAATTTCAAAGTTGCCTTTTGGCCAAAATAATGGATTTCTGTCCGATAGTTTATCGGCGCGTCGCTGTAAAGGATAGCGGCGCCTTTGTATAAAATAGTCCGATTGCAGGCGGCCTTTTTTATGTTTTTTGTATTATTTTCAAAGGGTACCGAATTTGCGCTTTTAAAATGTTCTTACAATATGTATTGTATAATATCGTATACCTAACCGTATTTGACTTATTTTGAATCTTGTGTCCATTTTACTTTTCTGGCCCATATACAGGGTGATCAAACTTTAGTCGGTACAATTGCTAATTTTATTGTTATTGGCGATACAATCTCAGTTAAATTAGAGAAAAATAAATATTTTTCCGCTTATTAACGTGCTGCCAACATGAAAACAATTTAACATTGAGTTTTCGATTTCTTGCAAGAGATGTATTTTTTAAATAGAATACTTTATAGTCTCTATATATTACATTATATTTCATTTAAAAATGCCAGTTTACAAAGCTATTTAAAATTGGATATATTACATGCAGGCTTATTCTAAAGCTTTTTGATAAATATTTTCAATGGTAATATAATTTATTAAAAAAAATCAATTTTTAAAATAAATCGACAACCTGATATTCAATTGTTTTTGTTGGCAGCACGTTAACCAGAAAAAAATACCACTACTTCTCTCATTTAACCAACTTGGTATCTCCAATAATAAAGAAGATAGCAATGGTAATGCTATAGTATATATGGTAATAAACTTCCCTCCTACGATTTTCCAACTAAACTCTGCTCTTGGCTTTTCAGTTATCTTTCTAATCGACGTATATCAGTCATTGTTGACGTCCACTCTTCAAGCTTTTACGAAAAATGCTGGAGTGCCTCAGGGTTCAGTACAAGCACCAACTTTGTTTCTTCTTCACATCAACGACCTTCTTTCTTCCACAACCAATCCCATTCATAGTTATGCTGACGATAGTACCCTTCACTCCACTTTTCAGGTTCCCAAACCAATCTCTCAACCCGACTTGGAAAGCAAACGCAGGGCGATGCAGATATCTCTTTTACGGGATCTCAATTTAATATTGGATTGGGGCGCCAAAAATATCGTTCAATTTAATGCATCCAAAACACAATCATGTTCCTTGTCGCGAAAAAAATCGTCAAAGACTCATCCTTTGCTTATGAATGGCCAGGTTTTGCAGAGCGGGGACACATTTAACCTTGTGAGCGTCACATTTGAGAATAACCTTAACTGGCATAAACACATTGTATCTATAGCCACTGCGGCTTTAAAAAGCTTGGATTTCTTTTCCGAGCCAAAAGCCCCAAATTCGACCCTCTCTGGAATATTGTTCTCATGTCTGGGGAATGGCATCCCCTACAACCCTCAGCTTTCTTGATGCCATTCAAAGAAGGGCTGTTCGTCTTATTAATGATCCATTACTTACTCAAAGACTTCCTTCTCTTGCCCATCGTCGAGCTGTGGGAGATATCTATCGCTCTTCTATAGATACTTTTACGGCTTCTGCTCCGACGAATTATCCAGTATAGTCCCTCCTCTTGCAGCTCCCAACAGAGAAATTCGTGGTGCCGCGCGTATGCATCCATACAGTTCAATTGGACAGGCCCCGAACTTCCCATTTTGTTCGTTCTTTTATCCCTAGAGTTTCTAGACTGTGGAACCTACTGCCAGCGGAGGTCTTCCCCCAAATCTTCAAGTATTTAAGTCCCGTGTCAACAAACTTCCTCTTACCTCGCTTAAGACACCCACGGTACGTTAGTATTTAGGCTTTCAGCCTTCGTGCTGGGATTGGACAATCCCAAAGATAAAGAACAAAAAAATGGTGCCAATGCCGACTTAAGTTTGGTTACCCTCTGTATTAACATCAACTATCTCGTAAAGGGAATAATTTTTTAGTGAGCCGTATTAAAATTTTGACACTTTATAAATACCTTGCCTTATCCTAGTTAGCATTAAAGGTAAGTATCTAAAATGATGTTCATTCCAAAAATGTATCAACTTCGAAAAATTAACAAAATTAAATATGTATTTATTTTCTAAAAATATCACAACAAATTACATAGTTTACGTGTATAAAATTAGGAACACAAAATTGTTATTAAATCTTTATTTTTATTTTGATATTTATAAATAGGTCAAAATTTATCACATTTAAAATAATCCATTGACAAACTTCCGTTTACAATTAGTTAATATTATATACAGGGTGTTACAAAATGTTTTTAAAAATCGGTTGTAGTTAAGTTGGTTTACTGACGAGAGTTGAACGTGACAACGTCGAAACAATCATTTTACCTTTACCGCCGCAGTTATCGTTGCTATATAAACAATTGACACCACATTCACTTTTAACTGCACTCAAGTAGGAGAGAAACAGATGTCGAACGCTGCCAAACACGGAGATTGTGCCTCTTTGTCGCTCGTTCCGCGCTCTCGCTTGCACTTTAAGCCTTAAATAAAACGCGCGAGGTAACGCCGCATGAGTCATGTTTTTTGGTGCTTGTAGCCGGGTCCATCGAATTATAAGACGTTGTCACATCAAAAAAAAAAATAATAATAATAAATGCAGATTTTACATCAGAAATTATAAAGAAAATTTCATATAAACATGGGTCCGGAAATGTTTTATTGTTAAGATACAGAGAGTTAAACTTTAAGCGAGAATAATGCGTCATTTTATTTGTCTAATTCATACCTGATAGTGTTTTACACGCGTTAGACCGTTAGTCTCCTTTCCACGAATTGACTGTGTATCTTTTTTTTTTTGAAAATTTAAATTAAACAAGTCGGAGTGCGTCCATTAGAAGCGCAACTCATCGGAGCAGACAGAAAATATTTTCCGTCCATCCGTCCGTGTCTAATAGACGCGTACCCTGTGCTGTATTAACATGTAAAGATAGGCGCCAGACAGGGGAGTAATAGGCGCTAGACAGGGGAGTGTTTAAAAGTTGAGGTTGGGTTGGGATTTTTGGTGCCTAATTTGTCTTGTGAATAAGGCGATCTGGAATGAAAGAAATAGGCGCGAAAAGGAGGGAAAGACTTTTGTTTTGGCTTTTCAAAAATTTTGTTAATTTTTTGGTGGTATCTATCTTGACAATAACGTATGTCCTAAAAGTTTTGGCACAAAACTCATTGTCTGTAATTTTAACAAAAACAAAATAATATCAAGTTGTCTTTGAAAACAAAAGTTTATTTACTTTATTTACTGTCAGTTGAGATTTATTTATTTTGAAGTTTTCGCTTTAAGATGTCGTATAAAAATAAGAAAAAGTATCTACAAGTTAGTTGGGCGGATTACGAAAGCTGAAATCTGTCGAATATTCCAGAATGAAAACATTTCACGCAGAACCATTTATAGAACAATAGCGGAGTGCGAGCAGAGAATACCATGTCAACCAACAAGATGAGGAACAATTAAGACGGCGAATTTACGAGAAATTAAGAGAAATTGAACTGAATTCCGTCCAGGACCTCATGAGAGACATTCGAAGAAATTTGCGTCTGGTAGAGCAGAATGGGCCACTCCACATAATTCGATAGTATAGTTTAGTTAAGTATTGAGTTGTAATTTATGATAACTAGTTAGTGTTTAAATAAATTTCTTCATTAAAAAAAAACCGATAAATATTGTGTGCCAAAACTTTTAGGACATACGTTAGGCGTTCGGAGAAATCCAGCCTAGGGCGCCCCAAACAGTAAATACGGCCCTACGCGTACCTTAAAGGTTGAGACATCTAGGGCAGCTTTACCTAAATTATTTTTTTAAATCCAATAATTCATATCATTAAAGAGTCACATTTTAACCTGAAACACCTTGTATAGGTTTATTAAGATGTCTCAGAAATCCCAATAAATCACGAAACCCGTGCGACACAAAACTAGTACACTATTATTAAAGTATATCAGGATGACATAATTCTACAAAGTATGTAGTTTTTATTAAGGTAGGAGTGTTGAAGTAGGTTTTGTCTAATGGCAAATGAGTATGTAACATCATCTAATAGTTTAACTACGCTAACTAACCGTGGAGCATTATATTTAACTTGATTAAGATCGTAAAAGATGGATTATCATAATTTATAAATTCCAATTAGATATTATTTATGGCATAACTGATGATATACAAGGTGTACCAAGTCTATTTAAACACAAGAATACCATTAATTTTTGTCCCTGTATAAGATACAAAAATAAACTTTAAATTTAAAAAAAAAAAAGTTTATTTGAATACACTTATTTTACTGAGAGTACTAGCAACTATATACGTGGTATAAAATCATAATTTTTATTGATAAGTGGGGTTTTGTTTATGAAAGACCCTGTATATTTTAACAAATTTCGACTCCCTAGCAACTATATACGTAGGCGCGCTTGTGGCTGCTTCGGTTGTATCGGCAAGCGTCGATCTCCGGAGTTAAGCAGTGGAATGCGCGCCCATAATTTGGATGGGTGTCCGGCGACAGCGGTGTTTTGGGCAACGGCACACGGTGTTCTGCTCGGGGATGCGGACCGAGCAACAACCATCCAAGTTATGGAATGAATGGTGTGTGAATGAGAAGGAGTAGGGGTCAAGGTACAATAAGCCTTCAGGCTGCAGTGCACCACCTAGGGAGGCGGTCGTCGGACCTGGGTGGGATGACCCCGAAAGGATGAAAAAAAAAAACTATATACGTGGTATAAAATCATAATTTTTATTGATAAGTGGGGTTTTGTTTATGAAAGACCCTGTATATTTTAACAAATTTCGACTCTTTTAAATATTAATTCTACATCATTTATAGGACACAATACGTCAATTACTGCTGGTTTTTGAGATATCAACTGCATGTTGATATAGTCGTTAACGGTTAATAGTGAAAGAGAAAATAATATTTTGGTTCTACTTATTTTTAAATAATTATGTCAGTGTCAGAATGGCCAATAATATATTAACATGTAGTTAATTATCTTCCATTGTAAGAACTACTAATTGGTATGTCGGCAACTTAGTTTATTCTAGACAGATATCTACTTAGTTGCCCTAAAAAACGGCGATACGTCAATTATGGCTGGTTCTTAGGTTAAGTAAGTACATATTGATGGGTTTTTGACAAAGCATCGTAAACTCCTATTGTTAAAATAATTTTTACTCGAAAACGGCTCATTTTATCGATGTCAAACAAAAGTACCTTTTTTAGCAAAAGGTTTAAACTACCTAAAAACATATTTTTCGTGTCTTCACCATACAGGGCGTAAAAAATATTATCAATAATGTGCAAAAACTAGTCCGTCCCTGGCAAACTAAAGAAGCGACATAAGTTTCAAGGACACTATTTTAAGAGGTCTTTACTAGTATGCATCGTACTAAAATATTATTAAATTATACAGAGCGCTTTAAAAGTTATTCACGAAAAATCGATTTCTAGCTGCCCCCTTTAGGGGGATCATATCTCCGCAGGGGGTCTTAAACGGAAAAAGTTTATAGGAACTTGTCGTATTATTTTCATCTGTTCCATACGTGTGCGAGAGATTTCCCACATTTTTTCGGACACCCTGTATACAAAAATTCCTAACTTTGTTTTAAAACTACCGCAATGATAAATAACGTTTTTTGTAAAATATGACGAAAGTCGCTTACGATGTTTGTCAAAAACCCATCGATATGTATCTAAAAAAACTAAATAGCTGGCCCACCTATAAGAATTCCTATATTAATAAAATTAATTCAGTTGTAACAAAAATAAATAAAATAAATGCTTGTTATAAAAAGCAGTAAAAAAGTAAAATATCTTCAAAAAACGAACCAATAAACGTCTTTGGACAAGAACAATTTTATTTTTAGTTTTTTGTTTCATACCCTTTGTAAGCAATATCTCAATCAGAATCTTGAGAAAAAATACACATGATGACCATTATTTTAATAAATAATAGTTAAAAAAACTAAAAAACACGCTTTTATATGCAACCGAACTAAAAATTAGAAAATAATTTTTCATTACAAAGAGTTTGTCACTTCAGAGTAAAAAGCGTGGGGTGCATTTTACTATTTTTTCATAACTTTTCCCTTATAGATATTTGCAAATAGAATAATTATAACATTTAATATATTAAGCACCCCACGCTTTTATTCTGAAGTGACAAACTCTTTGTAATGAAAAATTATATTCTAATTTTTAGTTCGGTTGCATATAAAAGCGTGTTTTTAGTTTTTTTAAACTATTATTTATTTTTCATTTTTAGTTCGATATATCAATTAGTTTTTAAAAATAAATGCTCCAGTTTATTCACTAAAAATTCCTTCGCCATTTTGTCAAGAGACACAGAGGATCTGTAAAGGAATTTATTTATTCTGGCGGTCCTAATCAGGATAACGGGATACTGTTTTTAAATTATTGCATTGTCATCGATCCTTGATACGTGTGCAAAGTTTCAAAGAAATTGAATTGCTGGAAGTTGGTAAAAATTAAGCTCAAAGATTCCGTTACATAGATAGATAGATAGTAACAACCCAAGCTAATAAAAGCGTGTTAAAAACATAGGAAAAACCATATTCTTGGAATCAGTGGCGTATTTACCAAAGGCTGAGTAGGCTGGAGCCTAGGGCGGCGTATTTTTAGGGGGCGGCAGACGTTTTTAGGGGGCGGCAGATTTTGTTGAAATAAATGAAAGTGAGGAGACCTTTTTTTGGTCTTCAAAATTATTTTTTAAGGAAAAAGGATTAACATAGGGGCGGCGAAAATAAAATAGCCTACTAGCGGCAAATATGTATAGAAGGAACAGTTTAAAAATGTAAATTCGGTGCTCTTTGATAAGAAAAAAAATCACAAAAAGTTTAAAGCAAATAAATCGGCGTGCTTGTCTTCGCGGCCGCTTTTGCTATATTTCTTTATGATATGCCGGTTGATGCAGGTGGTCATCGCACTATGGGATAGAAATTATTTTTTTGGTCAAAATTCTGAAACTTACCAATCTAACTTAAAATGAGGTGCTTTTTACTGGAAAAATATTATAAATTATTACAAATGCTTTTTGGAAACCTAAAACTTATTATACGTTATTATAAATTTACACCCCACTTAACATTATTATTTTTTATTGTACAAAATAAACTAAAATGTCAGCTTGTTTGGTTAATTCGGTAGTATTCTAATCAGTAATCCGATGATTATTATCTCATACGATATCCAGGGTACGACAATAGGTATGATTTTTTTAAATGAAATACCCTGAATATTATATCACCACCCAAAAATCTTTTAAAATGCTTTAGAAAAATACTACATTTGATGTGTCTATCTCAATTAGTTCCAAATCTGAAAAATAATTTTAAATTATTCTTAGAAGCGTAATAGAGATACATCTTCCCAACTTTTTTATTTTTTAACGTATAAAATAAATAAAAAACACTGTTTTGTTGGGTAGATTCTGTAGAATCCATATCTTTCATCAGAATGCTTTTATCTTTTAGGATATACAGTGTAGGACAAAACAAATTAAATTTTAAAATAGAAAACCTTGTAAATTATAAAAAATTTTGTATCTGTCCTTACAGTCAGTAGTAGTAAAAAGTAGGAAGGCAATTGTAAGTACAAAAACTGATAAAGAAAAAGGTAAAAAAATTTTGACAAAAGTAGCGAGACTTCGCGAGACTGCATCGGAAACCCAACAATAGCTCTTATTATTTAAACTCTTTTACTTTTTTTAGTAAACAAGGGTAATAATAAACTAAGGAGATTAAATGTTGTATATTTATGTGTACTTAAAATACATTTTTAAGTTTCTTATTACCCCAATAGAAGTCGTCATATCCTTTTATAATTTTGCGTACATGTAGTTTGGAGTATCTAGTTTGAAATACACAGCATGAACCATTAAAATTTCAAAGTTGCTTTTTGGCAAAAATAATGGATTTCTATCCCATAGTGTATTGGCGCGTGGCTGTAAAGGGTAGCGGCGCCTTTGTATAAAATATTCCGATTGCAGGCGGACTTTTTTATGTTTTTTGTATTATTTTTAAAGGGTACCGAATTTGCGCTTTTAAAATGTTTTTACTATAAATCGCCTCTGCTTGGAATAAACCACTAAAAGCTGTTAAAATGAACCTTGTATATTTTAACATAAAAAATATATTTAAAAAGTAGTAAAAAAGACGTTAATTTTCAGGTAGATCTTTACAAATTAATAAGTTTTCATTTTCCATTAGTAAACATAGGTTATCTAAATTGATATGATATATGACACTGATTTAATTTTTACTGCTTTTAAATGACCCAAATAAATTAGAGTTTATTTTCTTTGACACCATAAAAGTTTTATAGCGCCATAAAACAATCATGAGAGAATGCTGCTTGTTGTGTACCAGAGCTACCTTTATAAAATAGTTTTTCATAGTTGCCGCTTATTGCTTTAAATTAAATTTTTAACTTATGGGTCAGTAGAATTTAATTCTTTTTGTTGTTAGAATTTGGCCACTAGGTCACACAAAAAACGAAATAAATTAGCAATGGTTTTTTAGGCATTTTATAAAAATTAACTGGTAATAGAGCAAAACTAACTACAACTTCGTGATCAGAAAGCAAAAATAAATCTGATGGTCCGATACTTTTGTCTTTGTAAAGTGGTGGTATAGCTATTTTGTTGTTTTTCCCTTTTGGTATTCTTTACTTTAAGTTTTTGGATGAATTTTTTAAAGGATATGTTTTGATATTAATTTAGTAGACTGGAGCATTTTTTTGGACAAACCACGAAGGCTAAAAGCCTAAATACTAACGTACCGTGGGTGTCTTAAGCGAGGTAAGAGGGAGTTTGTTGACACGGGACTGCATGAGATTCACATGCCACAATGTTTTTCTTTAGTTTTCTGCAATCTTTTAGCGATATTTTCTTAAAAAAGAATAAAGTGGTGATCCGCAGACATACGATATAAGTTTTTCGGTATATTTTACGTCCCGAACACGAATTCGTGGCAGTTTAGCTGCAGCACCCACCAGTTTTCAGTAAATTGTAGAAACCCGTCAAAATTGCGGTTTGTTTTTTTAGGCAAAAATATTTCAAAACCATATATTAGATTTTTATGTCTGATACCTGGCTTTACCCATGGCCAGAGTTTCTTTATGAGAAGGGGTTTAGACATAAGCAAGACCGGTGATAGCTTTTGTCAGGGACGTGAGGGTGTGAGAATTACGATTTCGGTTGGCAGTGCTGTTCAAAGTTGGTAGCATTATCAGCTGATGACAGAGTCGTGCCTTGTCGAAGCTTTGTTTGGTAAAAATTGTGGAAATTTGCCATGTTCATTTTGATTGTATATTTTGCAAGGATTTTCAGTTGTTAATGTTTTTGGTTAGTTTAGAGAGTTCACATATTATTGGTTCGGACTCGTTTTACTTTAGAGATTTTGATAGTGTTTAGTCGAATAGTTTTCACTCATTCATGTTTTTATATACTATGATACTGATGAGTGTCCCCTAATTAATGGTACACAGAAAAACCACAGATTTCTTATGCGAAAATACCCATTTAGGATTTAAACAAACATACCTATATCCAAAAGTTAATGATAAGGAAGATACGGGGTGTTAAAGGGATATAAATATGTTTTATTCATGTATTTCGATAATTTCTGATATGTTTTAAACATTTTAATAAAACTCGGTATCCAGCAATTTTTAGCTATCAGCTATTTATATCTGAGCAGTTGTAATTATAGCTAATACGATGTTATTGAAGGTACATACTTTCGGGTACACTGACTAAAACGTGAATACCTTTAAAACGGTTGTCAAGACCGATTCTTACTAAGTATACCTTTTTTGTGCAGAAAGCATAGAGAAGCTTACTAGTTTACATACATACAGAGTAGTAACAAAAATTGGGTAGTTTTAGAGAATTTTGAATAGTGTACCCATCGCCCTCTAGTCTACACACAAAAATTAATATTCGATCTGAAAAGCTAATGTTTAAAAACCCCAAGATACCGTTTTATTAAGATATTTAAAAAGGGGGGACCAATTATCGAAATAAATTTACTTTTTCTTTTTACTATGAACCCCCCGTATCTTCCTTATTATAAACCTTTGGATATTAGGTATGTTAAGGTTAAATCTTAATATTTTGGTATAAGGAATCTGTGGTTTTTCTCTGTACCATTCATTAGCGGACGCCTTGAATACAAAGTTTTTAACCCAGATATGCCGGAAGGAACTTTTATTTTAAAAGACGTTTAATTTCTCAATTTTTTATTAGTTTTAACAATAATAAACACAATAAAAACTACTAAACTTATAGCTAGTACGCACAAGTCCTTTAAGGGCTAGACCTATATATAGGACGTTAGGAATATAACATATGATAATACTTAATATAAGAAAAAAACTAAGCCGTGGTATGATATGCAACAAAGCATTTGACATGTACACCAACATCACATTTAAGACATCGGGTGGTAGTTTTGGAGTGACAATGGCGACATTTTGTTTGTTTATCTTGTGGAATAACAAAATGATCAATTCTATCAAAACGAATTTCCATATTTTCGTTTTGACTAGGTCTTCCTTTTGAACTGCTGTACGACTTTTTATTTTGTTTTAGAAGTGCTACTGCTATTCGCCTTCTAAAGGTTAGATGATCCATGGCGCCTTTGTTGGTTTTATGAATTTGCCAAGCATTATGCACGGCCATATCCAGGCACTGGGAGATTAGGCAAAAATACCATTTTTTCCTCTAATAGATGTTCGATAAAGGCTTATGTTTTCATCGCACCTGTCTACGCCACCCATATTAGCATTATATCTGTTAACTACGTGTGGTTGTTCAATTTGAATATTCTTTTTCTCACGTTGTGAATATCTTTTAACATTATGAGTGGGTTTAACACCCAAAGCATTTGAACACATTGTGACAATGCTATTGTCATTCCACTGAACCGCAACTATATGATTTTCTTCTGACATCCGATATTCATAATCCCCCTTTTTCTTTTCTTTAGATCTATAGAAGCAAATGGATTGTTGATAATTCTGTTACAACGAATTGTTCCGCTTGCCTGAATATTTTTTTTAACAAATATATAAGCAATTCACCAGAGTTAAAAAAATTATCAAAATAAAAGTGAAAATTAGGATCCTGCCATCTAGACCTCAGTGTATCTGCATATGTTAGTACAACACCTGCTCCCACTCCCAGTTCTGTGTAAGTTGTTCCAATATGAGTAGCTGCACCCTGGTATGGTTCAAACCAGTTAACGTATCCTAGACGCGTACATCCCACCCATAGCTTGTAGCCGTACCGGATCGGCTTGCCTTTTATATATTGTTTGCAACCATGTCTACCGTAATATGGGACCATGGCTTCGTCAATGCTGTGCGATTTTTGTAAAGGAGCATATTCAAGGAATTTTAAATTCATATGTGCAAATAAGGGTCGAAGTTTGGCAAACTTGTCATTTTTATCTAAATGGTTGTTATCTGTAAAGTGCAGATTGCTCATGATATATTCAAACCTGTCTCTTGATATAGCGTCAGCTATAAGGTCATTATGTGTGTCCTCCTCACGCTCCCGGAACATACGTCTCCTAGAGGGCTGAAGATAACCGCTTAGTAAAAGTACACCGAAGAATGATTTTATTTCTTTGGCTGAAATATTGCCCTGTTTATTCTTTTGGCTTGCATACCTAAAAAACAAAACAAAAATATTATTGTAAAATATTTTGTTGAAAATAGAGTAAACTTCTTACCTATTGGATTCATGAACAATTAGTTCAATAAAATCGTTGTCGAAGAAAATCTCAAATAATTGAAGTGGATTTCTATTAGCAGTAAAATCAGAGTAATCAGACGGCCATTCATCGTCTGTATCAGCAACGTCAAAGTCTTTTTGTTCCCACTTGTAATCGGTTTTTTTCGCTTAGGAGCTCTACTGCTTTTTTAGAGAGACGTTTAGCTATTTCCGACAAAGGTATGTCGTCCTCGGAGTCAGAATCCGAAATATCCATATTATGGATCCTTATTTCGACAGGTGCTCTCAATTGATTAGCTGGTAAGTTCTCTATTTTTATATTATTTTCATCGCCCGAGTCTTCATCTGTAATATTGCCACATGCATTTTCGGGCGGAAGCATGAATATATCAACTTCTCCTTGGGGGAAATCGTCATCGTAAGCAATTGTTAGGGCCTCATTTAGCGTTAGACCACTAAAAAATTTACCATAAAAGAGCAAGATACAAAAATTATTGTTTTTATTTTCAATACCCCATATTCCTAGCGTCCTATATTTAGGACGGCATCATAATTATCATTATAATTAAATTTGTATACAAAACTAAGAAAAAACAACGTCATAATATAATAGTCTATGTACCTTAGACCCCATAAGATATATAACAACAATTTTAAACTGAAGTTTTTTACTAAATACTTACCCCACAAACTTTACGTCACATTCAGCCATTTTTTACGTTCTAATACACTAAGGTGAACCTAGGAAACGTTCTTTCGCTTTGAACTGGCGTGGCGTACTGATCAGTGTGACCAAGTACATCGTATTTTTGCACAGTGGCGACACTTTTAAGAATCAGGTCATTTCCGGCGGGCCTTTTAAATCTCCGTCCTATATGTAGTACGTCAGTACGTCATATCTGGAGTTAAAATGGTTTTTAACTTACGGAACCATGGAAAATGTTTTGCTCCGCCAGGTACCTCATCGTCCTGTCGTCGCTTTGATAATTTTTACTTTTCAATATTTAAACCACCATATTCGACACGGTCTGTAGCTGGATAACCATGAGGTTTTAAAAAAAGTAAATACTGAAACATATACAGGTCGGATAAGGCCACATTATTTTACTCTATACAGGATGTCTCAAAAAAGTTTGACGTATTAAAGTTATATTTTTTAAATGGAACACCCCAAATTTTATGACGGTTTTAGATTCTACTTTAAAAAATAACTCAAGTTTGTTTATAATACTAAGTATCTAATTTTATTCGTTTTTGTGATATTTATTTTTTTTCAAAATGCAGGGGTGCAATTAAATTAATTTTATTTTAACAATATAAACTCCTAAAACTTTAAAATGTGTTACAAGATTAGGAAAAGTCTGCCTTATCATACGTGAATCATATCGAAATCATAGATTATACAGGGTAATCAAAACATAATTTCAATTTTTTAGAAAGTCAAATTGCAATATCTCCCTTATTTTAAATGGAACACTGTGTATTTTTTGCACCACATGATGACAAACCAAATGCTCTTTCAAATGGTGTATAGGTTGCCTATACCTATCTTTTATACTTTTTAAGTAAATTCCGTTTTAACATATTTTTATTCCAAATGTCTATTTAAATGTAAGTAGGCTGTGATATAGCTATGCCTATTTACTAAGCCGTTATTGCAAAATGTAAATTTGTTGCAAAAAAGCACAAAATTAATAGATTTTGTATTATCTGCCACTATTTTTAAAATTTACAGAAAAAAATTCAGTAGTTGCTTATAATGCTACTTCCAATAACACTTATTTCAGCTGAATGTGGTAATGATAAAACTTGTGTTTTTAAACAATCCTAATAACGCCTTTGGTCAGTTACGACGACATTCTGTGACCTATAATTCGTTTCCTCCATTATCCATAATCAATGTGTCAAATTTTTTAAAGCAACTATTCCGGTTATCAGATGGGTTCTCCTGGAATATTTATCAGGATTAACTCTAGACTAAAGTAAACCATTTTTTTCACATCCTACCAGTATTACATCATCTTGTTGTTGTAGAAGAAGGGTTTTTATTTAAAATCATTGAATTTTTTTAACTGACTAAAACACTAGTAATTAATAAATGGTCGTTGTTTTTTCCTTAAGAAAAATATAAATGGCTGCTATGTCACAGCCAACTTTAATTTAAATATTCATTTGGACTAAACATTTTTAAAAACAGATTTTACTAAAAAAGCAAAAAGATAGGTATAGGCAACCTATACACCATTTTAAAGGTTTATATTTGATTTTCTGAAAAATTGAAATTATTTTTTGATCACCCTGTACAATATTTGATCTTGATTTGACCTACGTATGATATGACATACTTTTTCTAATCTTGTTACACATTTTAAAGTTTAAAGTGTAAAAGTGTTTAATTTAATTTTACCTCTGTATTTTTCAAAAAAATCAAATATCACAAAAACGAATAAAATTAGACACGTAGTACTATTAACAAACTTGAGTTATTTTTTAAAGTAGAATCTAAAACCGTAATAAAATATAGGGTGTTCCATTTAAAAATATATAACTTTGATACGTCACACTTTTTGAGACACCCTGTATAGACTAAAATAATTTTATACTGTGGTCTTATCCGACCTGTATATGTTCCAGTATTTACTTTTTTAAAACCCCATGGTTATCCAGCTACAGACCGTGTCGAATATGGTCGGCCACCCTGTATATAGGAATTCAAAATTGTAAAACGCCTACTCTACAATTGTTACAAAAGTTCAAGGATTACATAAAAAAATAATATATGTAAAATTTTTTATATTGTAGTACATTTTAAACATGTTAAAGTTATGTGTAATTGTTTATTTTTAGTGGTTTAAATAATTATAACTTGATGAATACAAATTTTCCGAAAAATTTAAAAAGTCGTTTTCGGTTGAAAATTTTTAAAAAAATTAAATAAAATTTCTTTTGTTGCAAAAAAAAAACAATTTATCTTAATTGCTTTAACAATTGCGGTATAAACAATAAGTTGGCATTATGTATCGTTGTAATCAGCTGTTGGTTCTGAATATGATTCTACAAAAAGTTTCATGAGAATAATTGTTAATACATAGGCGCCTATACCTCCTAGTTTAAATATTTGTTTAATAATTTTATAATATTTTACAATAATTTTAATATGCAACGCAATTGTTAACCGCTAAAAATACCAAATAGCCAATTTGAACCGCATTCGAGCCAGTCAATAAAACCTCCAATTGGCTGTGTCGAGTTACCACTTTATCGTAAGATTAATAGCTAAATGTTTCCAACACCTGTTATTGATTACGGGTGTCATTAAACTTTAGTTTTTTTATTTGCTTCAAAACAATAAATTTGTTGTGATGGAATACCGAATATAATATGCAATGTTTAATTAAATTTTGTTGTGGCAATACAAAAATTTAATCTTTGTCTAAATCATATTGATATTTGGGTAATTTTTGATCTCATACCAGAAAGATTTGGAAATTTAGGTTAATAATTCTGTAAATAAAAATATTATAAAAACGGCCAAGCAAAGTGTCCAACTGCTTGTACGACAAGTTGTACAACTCAAGTAGATTCGACCATCTCCAGCAAACACTATTTGCCGGCAATGTACATTTTTCATATCGGCATTGATGGTAAAGCATTGGCAATTGGTGGCAATATTATGCCAACATCTTATACGCATTAAAAACTTAACCCTAAACAAACACTTAATTGCCAATAAATTTTACATGCAGGCGAAATGCTGGCACCCATACAAAAATGGCGGCATACCAATCCTGATTAAAAAGCACGCGTTTTTTTGCAGGCAAATACATAAATATTGGATTTTTTGAAGGCAAACCTTCAACGCATATTCATACTTTTTAAACCATATTCTTAACATTGGTATTTAACTAACATTAAAGCAATTTTTTTGATCTGTTTTATTTATAATGGCAGCTAAACAACATTATTTTATGTTTTTACATAATTTAAAGGAAATGGCCTTTTCATAACATTTTATTGTTAAAAATCATGCAAATAAAAATTAGGTCAAACAAAATGTTTATTATGTATTTTGGAGCGAATAAAAATAAAATGATGGTAAAATTAGCTACGTTAATTTCAACCCATTTCAACCGAAGGTGGTCACCTTCGTCTTTGTGCATTTGTTTTCTACATGGTTTTCTAGCTTTTTAGTTTCTTTTTAAAAAAAAGAGTTTTTATTAGACATAATTAAATGTATTCATTACCTAATACGTGTGTGTTGTGTGATTAATTGGTGATGGCTAGTCGAGAAGGCAAGATATTCAAGTAGACTGTTAGGAGCTGTAAACATTTTGTTTTAAAACTTTATTAAAAGTTTTAAAGACGTGTTAATAAGAAATATTATATATATTTAATAGTTTTTTGACATACCGATAGATGGCGTAATGGACAATAAACTACTACGTTTCTGCAATATCTTCGCTTTTTATCGTCGAAACCGTACCCATTAGACAAAAATAATTCTAGAGCGGTCTGCGGTAAGTGATCTCACTTAGCTTTGAAAGAAATATCTTCGGCTAGTGTAAAAATCTGCATCTCCAAGTTGGACAGTGTTCCGAGAGATGGTACTTTGCATTGCAAGGAAATTGCATGCAGTAAGGAGTTTTTCCTATTTTAATTTTCAAATAAAATATCGCATCATTTTAGCTTTTAAAAAAAGTATATGCGACAATTTACGTCAATAAAACGTCAGCTTGCTGCTTGAGAGTATCTGCATTTGCCCACTTTCGTGTCTTTTGTTATCTTTTTGCCAATAACTTATTAATGATGGATGCCATCATCTTAAACGCATTTTTTGCCAATAACTTATTAATGACGGATGCCATCACTTTATCTGCAACACGTGGCGTAATAACGGCCAATTGCCCACTTGCCAAGTTTTGTTACAAAAATATAATTTTTAGATTTTTGTAATTAGAAGGTGGTAATTTACTTAACCCGCGCACCACATCCACTTTGCCCGGGAGTCTGGGCAAAGTGAATAATTTGGCACGATATTGAATTTCATTTTTAGTTACTTATTGTTTTACTTCTGAACTTAAATGAGTACAACCGTAAACCTGTTCAGTTGTTCATCTCTTCTTTTTAACAAGTTCTTGACAATGAGGTGGAGACTGGATATATTAGCCATTAATCCATTCTCTTCGTGGTTCACCCGTTCACCGTTTACCCTTATCGATTGAAACTATTGCAAACATGCATTAAAAAAAACAGCACCATAAACCATCCTACAAACCACATCGCACCGCGAACGTTAGCGAGAACAGTTCAAGCACTTTAAACTCAAAGCCTGGTTCAGGTTTATTCGATCCAAATGAACGGGAAAAGCCAATATGGTCCATTCAACCGAACGCAGATAACAGAACCAGCGATAATAGAGAACACAAAAACTAAAACGTGCGTCCATTCCTCACCCGTTCGGTTCGAAAAGTTCAGTTCTCTTTAAAGAACGGTTCACTGAACAGGCTACCTCTAAACATGTTCTTAAGAACTGTTCCGTTCTTTTCATAATAACTTTAGTTCGTTGGTACCAGAGTTGGGTCGTATTCGAATACTCAGTTTTCAGAATACATTCGGCCGGTATTCGAATAGATTTGTGTGGTTGGTATTCGGTATTCTGCAGAATACTTTTTTGGTCAGTATTGGGGATTCTGTTTTCAAATACTTTTTTAGTATTCGACGAATACCGGCGTGGTTAGTATTCGAATTCCGTAATTTGGATAGCACTATTCAGTACTGAAATTGTCATGGTAAAGTTGAGAATGGTGGGAGCAAAAAAAAGAAAAAATATGACAGGGGACCTTTTCTTTTTTTTTGTCTTCAGTATTGGAATAGCAAATCTTGGTATTAATTTTTTTTTCCTACAGTATTTGAATACTGAACACAGGGATTTATGAATAGTGATTACCCTATCGAAAAAACAATTCAATCCTATAGACCAATAGAAACCATTAGAATCTGCAACAAAAGCACAATAGAAACCACGGTTTCTATTGTAATATATTGTGCATTTGCAACAAAAGCACAATAGAAACCACGGTTTCTATTGTGATATATTGTGCATTTGCAACAAAAGCACAATAGAATCCACGGTTTCTATTGTGATATATTGTGCATTTGTCGCAGATTCTAATGGTTTCTATCGGTTCTATCTCTTTCAAGTATTCAAATATTCGGTATTCGGTAACTTATTTCTAAAAATTAAAAAAAAAATTGAAATGTTAATAAAAATTAAAAGATTTGCTTAAGTATCAAGTCATGACCTTCTTGGTTTTAATTTGTTTAAAAGTTGTTTATATCAATTTTAGGCGTTCAACCAATTATAACCGCGGTAATAATTGGTGACAACGGGCCGTATAATACATTGTTTAAACGTCAACATAACCGTTTTAGAATAGGTTCTTCGCCTAAAATTGATGTTAGTTGTAACTGCTTTAAAGAAATTTGAAATAAGGATAAAAAAAATAGTATCATACAGGGTTAGTTGATAATTTTTCAAAACATTATATTAAAATAAATAAAATTAACTTTTTTTATTGTTAGTCATTGTTTGTCCTAAGCAAGAAGGGCTAAGAATCACCCTGTAAAATCTTTGTGTCTAATACTAACATCGTTTGGTTAGTTTATTGTACAGCTAGGGCCAAATTCGACGCTTTTAATAGGAAACTGATGTTTCTGTAGGTTTTACAAAAAAACTAACCCCCATTTGCAAGGCTTAAATTTTAAGCCAAATTTACTAGTGAAAACCGCATTTCGCTATCTTACGTCGTTTACTCGCTACAGCGTGTTTCTTAATGTCTTGCGTTTTCTTTAATCCTTTATAACTTTTTTATTTTAAAATATTGTTTAATTTCTTGCGTTTTCTTTAATCCTTTATAACTTTTTTATTTTTAAATATTTTTTATTTCTGTAAAAACATTTCCACAGCAACTCTTTATGCAGATTACAAATATTTTTTTTAGGGTTGGTTTTTCGTCATTACAATCCATCAAAAACAAAAGTTATAACAAGATTGTTTAAATTAAAACAATTACGTTTTTCATGGTCTACTATCTAACCAATATCAGTCATAAATGACAAAATATGCAATATTTCAGAAACGGCTAAGAAGAAGTATAAAGTGTGACACATTTTTAAAAAGGTAATTTTTAAACCAGTTGAAAAGTGAAAAAATATACAGGGTGTTCCATTTAAAATTTCCAAAAATAAATAAATAAGTCAAAAATGTGCCACCCTAGAAAAAAAAACGAAATCATATCTGCAATTTGCATAAAAGTTACTGTGGAAATGTTTTTATAGAAATAAAAAATATTCAAAAATAAAAAAGTTATAAAGGATTTAAGAAAACGCAAGAAATTAGGAAAAACGCTGTTGCGAGTAAACGACGCAAGATAGCGAATTGCGGTTTTCACTAGTAAATTCGGCATGAAATTTGAGCCTCGCAAATGGGGGTCAGTTTTTTGTAAAATGTACAGAAACATGAGTTTTCTATGAAAAGCGTCGAATTTGGCCCACCCTGTACATACTGAATTAACACCATGTATATTAAAATAACTTGCATTTAATGCAATACCAAAGATCAAGCTTATTAAAGTGTAATAAACAAATGTTTCCTGCTTAATAAATATGGCCAATTGAATTGAACGCAAAAAGGAAGTCCACTGTCAATAGATTCAGAAGCATTATGCATTACCGACTGTTACATAAATTTTACTTTGTAAGACAAGTTAAAAAGTAATTGCCGCTAAGAGCTAATTAAAATCATAAGTGGCTCTCTAAGTGCTCAATGGGAAAGTCAACGCTCTTCTCTAGCTCGAAATTATTTTATTACATTTTCAGCCGGTTTACATATTAGAGACATTTTGCACCTCTTAAAATAACAGACGTTTTTGGCCTCCTTATGGTTATCGTTATTAAACATAACGATTACGGCAGCAGTTTAAGACAGAGATTTTGCTGCCTCTTTTAAGAAATATATCTTGCGTCTGCGCTTTCGACACATAACCTTATTTTTGCCTGTGGTTCACCGATTTTAAAGTTACCGAAAAATCAGTATTTACTTTTTATTCTTCATAAGATATAAATTGATATTTAAATATATGCAAACACTTCTGTTGATTGCGTTTTTTAAAGTAGATGCAAACAATACAGTATAAGCAAAACACAAAAGTAAGGTTAAGTTTGGTAGTAGAATAAAAAGCAAGTGTGCCAGATTGTAACATCTAAATTAATTGCTGATTTAGAATATCCCTAAAAGTGCAAGTCCGTTTCAATTTCTTAACACTATTTGATTTTTATTACTGCTATAGATTTTTCGCTAATTAGAGTCTTTGTATAAATGATATTTTAATTAATACGGCAATAAAATGTCAACCTTCTTAAATAATTGATATTAAAATTTCTACAATCCGGCAACCACGCAGTTTAACAATAACGATAACGATAAGCTCTTCGGTATTCATCCGTAATTAAAGGAGTCTGGTATGGTTAATAACGATAACGGATCATGTTTACGTTACTTCGCAGTCTCAGAATAACGTTAACCACAACAGAATTGCAAAATAAGGGGTGCAAAATGTCTCTATTATCGTAGTTTGTGCCGGCCAATTGGTTAAATGTAAATTCGCGCGAAATTATTGGTACTTACAATTTTTAAATCTTTAAGCTACATATTTGGGGTGTGCAAATATCTTTTGAATCGAATCGAATATTAAAATTCGATTCGAATAAGTCGAATTTTCAAATTATTCGAAATTCGACGAATAATAAAAAAAATTCGAATAATTCAAAAATTTTGAATAATTTACGAATAATCCGAATTATTCACTAATTATCAAAATATAAATGGATTTTCTTTTTATCCATTTGAGAATTCATAACATCGGGTATCAAAATATTTTGAAAATTAATTATCCAAAAAGATAATTGCTCAATTTTACAAAAAAAATATATTGTTCTTGAGCCTTGATATAAATACATGAATAAAGGTAAAGTTCTTGATCATATGGCTTATTAATGACGGTAAAATAAATAAATAAATAACCTGTAAGATTTCCGAAGCCGAAATCTTACAGGTTATTTATTTATTTATTGTGACCGTCATTAATGAGCCATATGCCTAAAGAACTTTACCTTTTATTCATTGCTCAATTTAATATTTATTTATTTTTATTTATTTTACCATTTAACATTTTTAATTTACTTTTAAAACAAATTTATGAGAAAAAGGTTATACAAACACTGAAAAAAATAACTTGATTTAAGAGCCAAAATTGTGACTTAAGAACACCATTCGGGAAAAAATACTTTTCTTGAATCAAAAGAATAAAATTGTCGATCTAAGACAAATATTTTAGTTAATATGTATTATTATTATTATTATTAACAAAAATTTGTAGTAAATTTTAAATTTTCATAATAATTGTTTTATTTATGTAATTAAATTTCATGGTTCAAATAAAATGTATATTATTTTTCAAATTTATATTTAAATATCAAACATACCAAATCCTAAATTTAATATCCTCAAAAATTTGCGATTACTATCTACAATAATTCAAAAAACATTAAATTATTCGAAAAAAATTTGAATTATTTAGAATTTCTTGAACTATTCGAATTTTATCGAATTATTCGGGAACTTTCGAGTAATTCGAATTTTCGAATTATTCGGTTTGAGTTTCGAATCGAATATTGATATTCGATTCGATACGAATTATTTGTAAGTTGGAATTATTCGCACACCCCTACTACATATAAAACTAATTCTTAAATTGAAATTTAAACAACTGATTAAACTTCATATTGTTTTAATAAGATTATTTCAGAATTGGTTGTTAATGTAGCTTAACTTATCGTCAGTGTAATTCGCAAAGTGCGTAACTCCATTTTTAGAAATTTTAGAAGAGCATATTTTAAAGCAGAAGTTTACGGTAGCATATAGTAAAAAAATAATTTAATATTGAAAAAAGTTGTAAAAATTAATTGTTTAGGCTAATTTTATTAAATTTTGACATCCGATACAATTAAAAGGAGGTGAGCAGTTTAATTATGATGATTTTGTTTATATGGAGTCAATTTAGCACTTAATCACTATAAAGTTCTTACACAATTTATTGTATTAAGTAAAATCTATTAAAA